>JAMKCH010016164.1:0-22891 GCA_023653785.1 Ophioderma brevispina
GTAGCACAACCACATTAATTTTTTAAGTAGAACAACGAGCCACAGCCGAGTTGTTTTAAAACGCTAAATTAGGCTGTCGCCCGTGTGGATATGACAAGATAGAGACACACGGCAGAGGCTAAAAGACAACACCATTCACCCTCATTCTTTAAACCCTTTATTCAAAATAAGAAGCTATATTTAACTAACCGTGTGTCTCAAAAAGGAAACCCTCAAAAGCCGCTCTATTTCACAAAAAAAAAGAGTAAACCATACAAACTAATACAAATCTGAAAAGGCCTTTCATTCGTTTCTAGACAAACCAACACCCGAAAAAATCTTTCCAATGAAATGACCGAGTTATGGTCGATGAAAATTTGTAACCACTTTTCATTTATATAACCAACGGATTGTTCTACTGTCTGAGCTGTCTTTATACAATACAATGTCTCCAATCACATTCTTTCGTTTTTTTTTTTTTTTTTTTTTTTTTTTTTTTTTTTTTTTTTTTTTTTTTTTTTTTTTTTTTTTAATTATTAGAAATTTTCCACGATCTTTGCTTCATTCTTCCTACTTTCTTCTACTGCGCTGTCTGACCCCCCATTTGACTGCCTCTAGACCATGAAGATGGATGTAGGCTTGAACTCTCTTTTCCATTTCAATAATCGACTGCTAAGCTTTCGTTGCCGTTGGATGCTTGCAAAGGCACGGTTATTCTATTGGCAAGTCCGGGCAAGATTGCTGGTGGTTCCTGCTCATAATGTTTCCTCTAGGGCAAAGTCTAGCGGAGTAAAATCTGGGATCTTCGCAAAAGAATAACACTGCCTTGCAAACATCCACCGGACACTAATGATTAGAAGTGGATTATTGAAATGGAAAAAGATAACCCGCAAATCTGCATCCTCTAGAGGCTGCCAAGTTACACACCCAAGTGGGGGGGGGGGCAAGAGACATCGCAGTAAAGAAAATTGGCAAGATTGGAATTTCAATAATTGAAAACTAACTTGTCATATAAGAATTGGCCTTTGTCGCAAAAACAAAAGAACCATAAACAAGAAGACTTGGGAATGTGTATTGCCTTAAAACTACTGAAACAGTAACACTCTCCGTGATAACATGAAAAAGTACTGTACAAATTCTCACTGCCTACTCGGTCAATAATGTTCCTTTTGAACGATTTTTTCAGTGTCGGAACCTAATGAAATGCACTTTTCAACATGTGTATAATTTGTATGGTTACTCTTTTACTTTTCGAGATAAGAGTGCTCTTGGAGGGATTTCTTTTTTTTTTGAGACAACCGTATTAACTGAAATTGTGATAGATTTTACCCAACAAACTACCCACTACCCCCGGCGGTTTAAATCGATCAGTCGGTTGTTCTATGAATCTCGATTGGGTCCAAGCAGTGCGTATGCGTAGCGAGTTGACGCGTACGCGCTGCACCATGTGATATCTTCTCATATCACATGCAATAACCAATGAATTGCGTAAACAATCTCAAGTTTTAAGAATTACAGTTTCATAAAACAACAATCAGTGCTTCACCAATCAGAAATCTAAAAATCATAACTAACACCTGATTTTTTCAGATTTTGTGGCTACACAGGTGGATCCAGGGAGGGGGCTGAGGAGGCGCGCGCCTCCTGGTATTCTGCACATTCTTGCAAACAGCCCATTTTGGACAAGTTCCAGCCTTTCAGCCCCCCGCTACATTTTGACGTTTTTTTCAAATCCTGGATCCGCCTATGATACAAAGGATAGAATGGAAAGGCAATGTAATGTAAAATTGAAAACTTTTTTAGTCAAATTTGACTTCAAGTGCCCATACAACATTTTAAATTACATCCAATTGAATGGGGCTTCACAAATGTACAGTTCTGCTATTTCTTCCAAATTGTCATTTAATAAAGTACACAGTTTTTGGTCCTTGATTTATAGGGCGGGGTGTGCGGGACTTCTAAATGTCTTTTAGACCAAATTGATATTTTCATGTTCTTGAAGAAATCACTGACAATGCCTTAACTTTTTTTTTTTTAAAAATGAGAAAAAACTGTCTCTGGATAGGTGTGTGCCACTGAGGATGATAAAAATAAACAAATAAATCTCTGGTTAAAACATCAATTAGCAGTGAAATGTGACCACAAAATGGTGAATTGTCCCCCATGGTTTTCTCCAAAAGTGTGAAATTTATTACAATTATTTAGGATTCTTTACATCATTTGCTTTCTAATATGTGTACTTGTTAACTCCCTGGGGAGTAACAGCGGAATTTGATTGGATATTCATTGGGTTATATGACATGATAAGTCAATCAAATACATGGTAAAAAAGCTTAATTAAAGTTGCAAACAGATATATAGGAGGACCAATGTGATTGTTAATTATGTCCAGACCAATATTGATCTAAAAACATTCCATCCCATTGTAAAAATACAACTCACCCTTAAACTCATAAAATAATAATTGCTAGAATAATTACTAACCATGGCTGCTACCTAGACCTCTCTATCAATTTTGACTTTACCACACAACGAGACAGTGTGCCCCCATTGCCCTCTAGTATTTCATTAATCCAATAAATTGTAGTCTGATATGTGGTGTCCTGCCCAAGACTCCAGCCCCAAAAGGCTTTGGAACCGCTTTGATTGTCCTCAACCGAGAAAAGCGAAAATAAAAAACAATAAACAGCGGGATGACTTCCTTCAATTCTTTCACATCACTGGGGGATCTTGGATGATGGTGGTGTCAAGGCTGGGTTTCAATTCTAGTTCTAGGAGCTGAAAAATAGTGTCAATGCCAAGTGTGATGTACAAATTTTGCACTATAATTTTTTTTTGATTTCTGGAGAAAATGACTAGACGTGCAGACTAAAATGTTTTTGAGGGTGCTCTTTATTTAAAGACACTATCAGTGATTTTGCTAAATCAAGAAAATCGAAAAAAATCATCAAAAATCAGATTTTGCTGTATGTAACAAGTACAGGAGCCTAACTACCCTGCAAATGATTAAGACCAAGAGCATAACCTAGAAGGACCAAAATTCGGAAATTTAAGTCATATACTGTCCGTTCGGACACACTTAACTACCACACGTAATTGAATGGGGAAATCGTATCTGAAACACTGCCGTTTTCTCCTTTCGGTCAATTCTGTTCAGTTGGAAAAGGAAACTTATGCCGAATTCTACAGACTTATCCTTAATTTTGAAGCTAATCCTGCAACATTCAAATATTTCCAAATCATGATAGTGTCTTTAAGGGTGTTACCAGGGCAGTGCCAAATGAGAGTGTGAAATTAAGTGAAATTTGTAGGAGTAGCTTAAAGAATGGCCCGATTTACGGATTATGAAGTTTTCATCTTGATTAGATTGGCTACTTCCAAAACCCCATCTGTAAAGTTTCGCGGCCGATCTTTCAATCCGTTTTGACATGCGAGAGCTCAAAACATGATTTGTAAGACCCAGCGAGTACTGTGTAATAACTTAATATTGGCAACCAAAATAGGGCACATTTTCGCTCATAACTTCCAAAAACAAACATCCTTTGGCTAAGATTTCACAGGGTAAATGAGAAAATATAGTAGATTTATTTTGATACAAAATTGAACCACTTCCGGTCCAAAAAATCTGGGCTTCTGGGGACGAGGTATTAGCGATTCAGGCCATGACCTTAAAAAGTGAAGGCTTGTAGAATTTCAGTCAAGATATATTTTCAAATGAAAAATGACAAAACAGAAAGCAAAGAAAACAGCAAGCTGCAAAAAATTCCATATCAAGTATGCGTTGCTGCAAAAGCAGTCAAGGGTGTGCTCAGAAACTCTCAAACCCGGGAGTTAAGAATATGGCGGCCCACAACCAATAGGCTGATTTTTAAAAAAATATTCTTTGATAAAACTCAAAGGGAAGGGGGCACTCCCTGAAGTGATGCCAATTGCCAACTGATAGCTCAGACTTTTTTTATTAATTGTTCCATTTTTTTGTCAATTTCAGTTTCATCCGTAATAATTTCTTTCCTTTTTAGATCTATAAACAAATACTTATGTATGTGCTTAAAGTCACACTGGCTTCTGACTGCCTGAAAAGTGTAAACATTAACACAGTAGGAAATACTTTAAGTGTTTTATATTAAAAAATGTTCTGCAAAATCTCATAATTTTCCGCTGGATGCATTTGGTCGTAGTTTCGCTCAACTTTCTTCAAAAACTTTGGTAAATTTCTTGAAGTACATAGGCCTGTAGTACACAGAGAATGTTTCAAGGAAATCAAAAATGACATTTTTTATTTTCATATGACATCCTGTTAAGTCCTAAGCCTGTCATTTCTAATTTCATTTTTACTTTCATTCAGAAAATATATAATTTTTTTATTTGTTTGAAAAGCGCTAAAGTTAAAGAACATGAAGCTGTGGGCCCAGGAGATGGAGTGATTAGGCTCCTTAAAATTTATTTTTAAGTTTCTTGTATGTTGTAGCAGTGGCCTCTGAAAAGTGATAACTGAGGGCAGTGTTTATTTTTTTAATAAATGACACTAAACCATGGCTGTTTTCACCAAAAATTGATATTACCACTAATTTTCAGCCGCATCAGAAAAATGGCGAGGCCTATTTTATTTTAATTTGACATGGAATAGACCCCCTAGAGGTCTTAAAAATCACATGAAAGTGACTGTGGTTGATCAATAACACAATTAGGCTTATCATTCATCAACATTTCAGTATTGAAAACATATTATTTTAAGAAAATTACAAAATAAAAAATGGCCTTATCCCCAAAAGTGAGGAGTGCTATGAGAATCTGACAATTTTTTGATGTGGCCTTACAGTCTCAAATTATTTTTTTTCCCAAAAAATTCTAAATTGTACATTTTTATCACCATATTCGGAATTAGCATGCAAAGTGCATTCAAATGAATACAATAAAGCCTAGTCTTATGTTAGCAGGTTTTGAGATGACTTCCCAATGCAAATCAAATGACTAACTTCGTCTTGCAGTGATAGAAGACACAGTCTTGCAGCTTATGATCTTTACATATATATCCTCCACAGATTCTCCAACATTAGGCGACCAATCCCGCTCATAACAGCCGACCACACTGGAAGTATGAATCGGATCCAAATACCTTGGTCAGACAAGGGGAAGAAATTACAAAGACAACAAAGTGGCAGAGGGTACCATTTTGTTTATTTTATCTTCAGGAAATGGGATTTTAGTACTGTCACTTCTGAACATGCTGTGAGTGAAATGAGAGTTGAATATTGAACTTCAACTTGGATGACATAAATTTGGGGGTTATTTTATAGTAATTTTGGCTCATTTTTTGTGTATTATTGTCTCGATATTTCAATCAGAATTCTAAGAAATCACTTCTGAAAGGGATTAGATCATTGCAATTGTATGTCAAGAACACATGGTCAAGCTACAGCTGCAACTTGCTCATGGAATTTAAATGTCCAAACTTCTTGCCTCATTATAAGAAAATTTGGAAGTTTGTATTGTCATCGATGCATTGGGAATCAATCTGACAAAATACTTAAAGGTGGGTGTTCCGATTTATGTGTGTCTTGTTCTCCACTTGATATGAGAGCCTGGCACCTGCATACACTTACCATCAAGTATCATGGGAAATGAACTTGCGGTTTTGATAATAGAAGCGATAACACGCATTGCAAGGCCCTATTCACTACTGTGCTAATATTGATGGTTAACTACTAAAATGGCAGTTTTTTGTTTATATCTTTGCAAAGAGGTGGATTTGGAAGCTGAAATTTCAGGACGATAATGAGAAAAATACAGCTTTTCATCTGATATCAAAATTTATACTACTTCCACGTAAATCAGGGGGGTCCCAGAGGCGATCGGAACAAGCACCTTTAAATGTGCAGGAAGTTGTGGTCGGGGGGGCAAAAACATGGGTCTCATTTTCAGCCTTCTGGTATATCATTATCAATGACCCTTTTTTCATGCCAATTTTGGTATAGCAATGGGTCACTTTTTCAAAATTTTTCCCAAATGTGTTGGAATTGATAATTTCCTCCTTAACCGCGCGCCAAAAGTTCTTAAAATTGGTCAGATTGTTAGAAATTGGTCCAATTTCACAATCCGCAGCCAAATGTTCCAAATTTGCTTCAAGGGAAAAAAAATGGCAAATTTGTGTTTAAATTTGGCGCATCTGCATCTCTGGTAGTAGCTATGGGATGGGTCCTTTTTGGGCAAAATTGATAACGCAATGGGTCCTACTTCTTCCCGACTCTGAGAGGGCACGTCCCTACCCAAACCCAAACCAAACTTGTACTCCCCTGGGATTATGGTCCTTACATTAATTTTGTTTATCATCACCATCTGAAATCCCTAAACTTTTGTTTTTTAAAGAATTATTTTTATGGACTGAATCATACTCTGATTACTTTGGCAGTTGTCTGTAATTGCAGAGTGAAAGTCATGTAGTCTGGTAGTAGTAATGGATGGGCCAGGACTGAAACACCTCAATGATTATGGGCACAATTGGCGCGCCACATTCAAAGAATGACTTCGTTTTTTTCTTCTTCTAGGCTTCCAATAAAATAACACTCCTGGTTTAAACTTGGTGAATTAGTTTTTCATTCTTTCTATACAAAGAATCCAAGGATTTGAGATGATTAAATCATAGTTGTGCTTTTAAATCCATTTCCATTGAAAAGTCCGATTTCACTGATATTTGTACAGAAGAAAGCCCGAGGATAATATCATCAATTAACATTGAACAGCGAAAAAGGTGCGATTAAACAAAACTAAACAGTTATTTTTAACTGATTACACATACATTTTAAGCAGGACTATTATTTTTTAGGGTTGAGAATACCCCTTTCCCTAACCAAGTCTATGCAGGATGTTTAGGGGGTGCAGGACTTCGAAACAGTGGACCTGTAAGTCTCCTAATCCCCTACAACTGGTACTTTTTTATTGGACTTTTTGAATTCTCATCACAAAAAGTGGACTTTCTTGTCAAATATTTTTCTCTAAAGTTGGACCTTTTATCAAAATATTCGCAAAGTGGACCTTTTTGTGGATTTGGGAGGGGTGGCAACCACACCCCTGCACCCCCCTGCATAAGGGCCTGTCCATACTATTCTCCTCCCTCTATATACTACCCATTACCTAGTGCATCTTTCTAAACTTATTTGGGCATCTGACAAACAAGCATATTGTCAATCTTCCTGTTTCAAATCAAACCGACGGTTGGCAAAGTTCATCATATTCTATAAATCAGCCAAAGCTGTTGATGGTTAACCATAGCTGCTCATCAACCAAAGTATCTATTACATACAAAATAATATTTGACAGCAGAATTGACGATTTCTACGAATGGCTTTAATTTGGAATGTAAAAATATGGATCTCCTACATGACTAAGATGCACTGTTGCCTCATTTGGACTCTTAATGGAATCTGAACATTCCTATAACACATACCAGCTGTAAATTTCAAGTCCATAAAAACGAAACGATGAACAGGCAATGTCAATTAAACCACTGCTTCTAAAAATATATTTTCTCTTGATTAATCATAATTCTTGAGTCCCTTCCTTTTCTGGCATGAATCCACGTGGTACAGACCATATTGCCCCCTTCATTATGTTCCCCCTTGTACACTCCTGCGGTCCTAGTACTTTCCCTTCTTGGACTAGGAAATACTTGAGTTATTTTTGGCATAAGGACAGGTCTCTTGGAGTTAGGATATGGATTGCATCTTAAAAAAGGAAAGAAATTAAACCAAATTGTTATTTGCCATTTTATTTGCATTTCCTCTTTTTTGGGTCTCCTGGATAAAGCGTGGTTTTATCAAAACCTAACCAAATTCATCCCAACATCACTCTGCACAAAGTTATCCTAATTTTTAAGTTCATGACATCCACAATAGCCCCATATTTCTTAGCCACACTTTCAATTAACTCTTCTTTGCCACTGGCTTTTGGCAGTACCACTTCCTAAAATGATGGTTAAATATGTTGAGAAGATCTGGAAGCCAATGTATTTAGGATGGTGTTAACACTACTCTCCTGTTTTTGACTTAATTTATGATTTCTACAACATTTTTAAATATGAACATGTAATTTCTTCAGTCAGTACCAATAAGGAATATCCACTCAAGTGGCATGAAAATTCAAACTTTTTTACTCAACCCAGATTATCTCATGTTCAAATTTTTTTGGCAAGTTGTTTCAGACATATTCTCCAAACTACCGAGTAAAAGGCAGCTTGTCGTTCCAAAGTCGTCGACTCTAGTAACATTTTCTCATTCGTTGATTTCTAACAAAGATATTCTAAAAAATATACGCACATTTTCGGTAATGTCACTAAAATGTACACTTTTTATGGTTTTTTTTTCCTCATCGATATTTTGAAAGCACGCTTGATTTTTAAAAAAAATGTTCTTAGACCAATTTGTCATGTTTGTAAAAATAACATGAGAACTCATGAAAATTCAAATTGTTTTTGTTACGCTGTCTGAAAATTTTGGGGCAAAATCTTGTTTTTTGCTATTTTTCTCAAAATGTAATTTTTACATCAATCTGATGCCACAGTCAGATTTCTCATCCTATTTTTTCTAAAAATCTATACTTTTACACATTATAGTTAATTTTTGCGAAGTTACAAGCCAAAACAGATATCCGAAAATTCAAGGTTGCTATCTATACTACTAAAAAATGAGATCTGTCTGTCTGTCTGTCCAGCCATGCGTTTTTTATGCTTTGACATATGGGGGCTGATATTTGGCATGAAGGTAGGGGAGGACAGTCTGACCTTTGTTTGCAGGGTTTTGGAGTGACCCAAAGGTCAAAGGTCATCTAGAGGTCAATTTGCATAGAAATTCCGTATGACCTCCAAACTTCGGTCAAAGGGACTGCTGACCTGAGCACAGAATAAATCTGAGGTCAAAGGTCAAACATATATGTCAAAGGTCACACATGGGGGGGCGACGATGCACTAGTTAGGTAGAAACCCATTTGACAATCCTTAAAACAATAATGTGTGTTATTGCCTTAAAATTCCACCATCTTCACTTCTAAATACAAAGGCCAAATTTACTAAAAGATCCTTGGGCCTATGGTTCTTGAGATATTGCACACAAAAGTCTATAATGGAAAATTGACCTTTGACCTTGAAATTAGGTGGAAAGTCCTTCTCAAGTAAACTAAATGAAGAGCTCTAAGAGATTCATATATGAACAAGTTTCAAGATCCTACTAATGGTTCTTGAGATGTGTGCAAGAGTTTAAATTTAATTTCTTGTCATTTAGACTAATGTGGCACTGGTATATGCATAACTGTCATTTGTCTTGTGTGGAGATTAAAGTTAATATATGTATTAAAGGCACTATCAATGATTTCCTCAATCACAAAATCGAAAAATTATCAAAAATCAGATTTTTGCATGTCTGTAACAAGAATAGGTATCCTAACATACCCTACAAATATGATAAAACCAAAAGCAACCTAATATCGACAAAATCAGTCCGTACGGACATCCCTTCCCGTTCATTTTAAACAGTTTCCTTGGAAGGGGTGTCATAGTATACCATAAATAATGAATTTCCTCCAGATTTTCGTCCCACTTGTTTTCATACTCGGTGCAAAAATATTTAAACTGGTTTTTAAACTTTTGAAGATATAAACATGCAAATACCCCTGTTTTGTATTATAAAGTAGGCTCTTGTAAACCTTGTTTTATGTACTAAAAATAAGGTTAGTAGTGAATTCAACATGCCTTAAGATGTAATAATGAGATGACAGTAAATAATGAATAATGAAATCAGACCTCAACACTAGTTAAAAATCTCCAACAGAAAACTAATAATCAATTGCCAGTGGCCTAAAGGTTTAAAACTTACAGGAACTCTCCAGGGAGAGGGATATCCTAAAAGAGTAAAATCAGCCATTTTGAGGTAAAGATAGGGTTTCATGGTTTGAGCTGCAGACCCCCCCCATCAAAACATAATTTAAGTACCCCCTGGAACTCTAATTACAGTTTGTTCTGTTTCCTCCATCCCTGTTATTTCAATTTCAGTTTGAACCAAACTTGCTTAATCCTAACCCTAAACCATTACATCTAACCCAATTCCATAACCAGATGTGTTGATTGTAGTCTTAATCCTGAAATTTATACTGGGCTATTAATTCTAATCCTTAAACTAAGGAATGTACCATCAAACTTCAAGGGGGGGGCATGGTAGTGTTTGGTTAAAAAATGTAAAGCTGTGTGGACCAAAAAAACATTATTGACTACCAAGTACAAATATGACCCTAACCCAGGAATGTTTCAATTGGGATTTAAAAAAAAAATTGACCAATTGACCTGGTAAACAAAAATTTTGCCTAATCCAAACTACTACCACCCCTGAAACCTAATGGTGCATCCCTAATATACAATCAAATCAACATGAAACTTTGAGTGCTTAATTTGGTCCAGGATAAGAGGAAGAAACAGTTTTACACAAGTTGACCCTCTAGTACGGTCACTCCATCCTCAGGCAACGTAAGTCTGCATGTCCATCGAAGCCCAGCCGCCGGGCGTAATCCAGTAAACCTACAGCCAGAACGCAACCAGGAAGTCCCTACTCAGCCCCCGAGTGCCTTGTTCAGATCTCAATGACTTCCTGAATTAGCCGAGCAATTTCCAGCCAATTACGATCAAACGAAAATTCACTCTCATCATCTGACATCTGGTGAATATTTTCCTGCCACTGTTAAATAAACATTATTTTAAAACTTGATGTGTTTTTACATCCCCTGAGAATTCCACAAGATTGCCTCATGATTTCTAGCAATTTATTTTTTTGGTGTGCGCTTTTTGGATAACATCATGGGTTACGTCAAATTAATAAGCAGCGATTATCGGGAGTAGACTTGTCACGTTAGAATTGTACAGGGTGAGACCCTTACTGAATGTTTTCTTTTTGGCACTACAGGTATGCAGACAGCTGGATCTATGTTAGAGTAATAATACCACATATCCTATGACACACGCCCTCAATTTTTATGATGTTGAGATTTTGGTACAGTTGGATTTATTTGTAATGAAATGAAATTCTCTCAAAGTGGTTTAGCTTATGATCATGAAATAGTAATTTTTTATAATTAAAAATACAGCGTTCACTGAACGCATGTGTCGTCTGTCGTCATGGTTTATGAATGTGGAAAAGTGTGGTCACCAAGGTCACATGAGGTCACCAACATGTTGGTCACTACCCAAGGACCATTGTATGCAATGCTATGAAAATGTGCACACATACGTGAAAGCATTGGGCAATTATGTTTAGGGTTAACATTTGGGTTAACATTTGGGTCAACATTTTTACCACAGACAGATACATAGGGGGTAGTACACAGTCCGTCAGTACATTTTGTCAGAAAGGTGTTGTTTGCGGGTGTAATGCATGTATGATTTACAGCCGGCAAAGCAAATATTTCAATCCAAGGTCAAAAATCACTCAATCCCAGAGGAAAATAAAATCAAATACGAGTTTTTGACAACTACCCTTTTTCAGAATTTCATGAACTTTCCAAATGAAAAGGTCTCTTATTTGCAATCTTACACACAAGCATAGGTACCCTAAAGTTTGGCAAATGACGAGAACGGGGTAGGGACAAGGAATGAGCCACGCTACTCAGAACCTTTGTCCCTGATTCACCCAAATGAGTTGACAGGTTTTCACCACTTTGCCATTGATTTGACTTCCTCTGGAATGGACCAACTTAGTGGCCCAGCTTACAGGGGAAAATTCGTTATAGTTGATGTTACCACAAACTCACGTGGGCATGCTGGATAATGATGTGTAATTGGGTGGCCTTTGATAGTGCTTACACACCATGGAGATATTCAAACCAATCAGATGAACTCAATCCATAACCTCACCAAAAAACTCTAAAAAAAATCATACTCCTCGCTGAACTCCATTCGATAACTCCCCAAAAAACCCATAAACCCATCAATGAACTCCACCATAACTCCAACCAAAAAAAGTCTAAAAAGTAGTCATGTCAAGGATCAAAGGTCAGCACCCACCAAGATGCCCAAATTTTGACTTGTGAAAATTGAAATGACCTTTTTAGACAGTGCTCACCCCTTGTCAGACCCATGGAAATATTCAGGGGAACAGAATTGCAATGGTTAGTAGAGGCTTGTGCCTCCCACAATGTACCCAGTTTGGATACTCTAGCTCATCTAGGAAAAAGATATAGTCAAATGGTGACCCATTTGTGCAATATTGACCTTTTTTTGATATTTCCCCACCTCCTGATAGACCCAGGGGAGGACCCTGCAGGAATGAATTATGCAGTAGGAGATTGTGCCCTCCTACAATATACTAAAGTTTGGCTAGTCTAGCTCATCTAGAAAAAGATATGGCCAAATGTTCTAGGGTTAACATTTTTATCATGGACAAATAAACGAATGAACAAACAAACATTTACATGGATGCTCCTCATATTATAGTCCCCAATCCTAACTTATTTGCCGGGAAGTGCTACGTGCTAATCAAGGAACATGCCTGCCGAGAGAGATCGCAGGCCCAGGGGTTGAACCTTGAAGTTATGGGCCCCGTTTTGCGGGCCCTGAAGACCAGGTTTAAAAAACTTATTCAATTTTTACGGGTCCTGGTTTTTCCATGGGGGCCCCTAGAACCCCGGCCCGGGGTCAGTTACCCCCTTTTACCCCCTCTCTTGGCAGTACTGTCAAGGAATAAAGGTTGCTTTGAAGAACTAAACCAGGTTTTTGTAAGTGAGCAAAAAAGCTCTTCAAAGTAAGTTAGGATCTACATCAAGGATAGACTAAACATCTACTGGCAAGTTTTTCTTTATATACAAAACTTCAGAAAGTGTAAATTATGGACCTGCCAACAGAAATCTCTATTACAGTGTTTAATGACTTGAATCATATAATGCCCATGTGACTAGTTTGTTTTACAGAAGAATCTACCAAAAATACCAGCATCCCAAATCATGTACCAATAGTAATTTAATGGCCTAGACCTGGGGGTGGGGTGGATGATGGCCAGGGTCAATGCCTTTTGGTTGCTTCACCCTGCCTAACTAGCATGGCTTCAACTACAGACATACAGTAAATTGATATATTTCTGCTATATGTACAGATGAACTGATGGTATGATATAGGGATAGTGTCTGAATTTTTAAATAATCTTGGCCAATAGCATATGGCACTGACGGTACATGGACCCTTGAATTTGCGCTTGATGTGCAGTGCCACTTAAAGGGAATCGGTTACATATAGGGGTGCCCTCAATATTTGTCCAAACTTAGGTTTTTGAGTGTTTGTATTGCTTTTTACTTGTGTTAACCCTCACCTGAAATGAATAACCTAAAAAAGCTTCTTTATGAATAAATCAAGTAATTTTGGCTTGTTGGGAAAAGGCTGGAAATGACCAACTGACTTTGACTTGAATCTAGGGCCTGGCCCTTCTAGGTGGCTATTTTAAAATTCCTTGGTGCAAAGCAAAACTGGGATAGAGTTAAAGGTGCAACGAGAGATTTCACATATCAGTTGTCCCTAAAAAAATTGAAAGTACTGATTTTTGCCCTGTTGTAAAGCTTTCCATCAAAAATATCCCTATCTGAAAGGATTAAGCTGAGAAATGATTCTTTGGTACAAATATTGTGAAATTTCTAATTTCGTATAGGAGCAAATATGAAATTCAGCCTATGTTTTACATTGAAATATAATCAAAATAACCTTTTTTTCTATTTAAAGACATTTCTGTAGCCAAATACAAGGTAAGAAATCTATTGAGTGTCTAGTCTATATAAAATTACTATTATGACACAATATTTGGGTGCCTCAAAATCTCTTGTTGCATCTTTTATGCAAGTCCCACTGTCCATTTCAGCTGTTTTATGGAATTTTGTATGATTTTGCTGGAAATGTGCCCGAGTCCCTCTAATAAGCCAATCACTTTCTCCACATCATTGCCTTGAGTATGGGATATGCTTTCTACAGCAGGTTACCATAAACAGATCTACTTCTTGATTAAATGCAATTAAAGTAAGGATAATGCATAATTTTATTTGTGTATTTCAGGTGACTTTTGTCCATTTTCAAAGACTATAATATTATGCAAGTGAACTATGTTCCTGACAAAAACTTGTTATTTTCCAACTGTCATGTTGTCATGTTTCAGCACCTTGGTTAAAACCCAAATGTGAATGTGATTAGGTTTTGACAATTTCACAAAGTCCTTCACCCCCTGAAAGGTTGGGGTTACTATTGTGGTGTTAAAAATTAAACATATTCAAAACTGGACCAAAAACAAACAAAGCTCAATATATAAAAAAGCCGAAAACTTAAAAGCCTTAAGGGAATGATCTGCACCAAAAAAATACAATATTATTACTTATCAATTGTTATTTTAAATAAAAGAGCAAAGTTTTTTTGCTCCAAATGCTTTTTTCCCCACTCAAATCGGACCTTCTGTTCCAAAGTTATAGCAAATTAAAGTGACGAGTCAACCGATTTGCATGAATATTGTTATGTTGTTTATTGTTTCCAATAAATAATTAAAAAAATACTCTGTATTTATTGGTTTTTCATGCGGCGATATGTAAAAATATTTCTTTAAAAAATCATATCTCGAAAAGTATATGTGCTATCATTGTGAAATAAGTGCATTAATTATAAAATTCAAATGCTTGCTACTGTCATATGTCAGAAGTTATCATTACTGACCTAATTTTGCATATATTAAATAAGTGTTTCTATACTAAAAAATGCTTATTTCAATTCACTTGCTACCTCTTCAAAATAGTTAATGTCAGCAATTTTCAAAGGGGGTTTTGGCTCAAATGTTCACAGAAGGTGTAGTTTGTAATTTGTAAAAAAATTATGGAGTTTAATTTTTTAAATTTTTTTTGTCGTCAATGTTTTTTCGAGGGTCATTTTGGGGTCCAAAAAACTCCATATTTTTTTTAAGTTTACCTTTTAGGCTTCTAGCATGTATACTTTTGGAGATTTTTTTTATTTTTTTGTTTTTGGTCACCCAAGTATCTAGCACCATCTTCATAAAAAAATTCAATTTTTGGTGTCAGATCTTTCCCTAACATGTTCCGGAATAGAATTGCGACCTTCAGTTATATAGACCAAAGATTTTTTTAAATCTTATAATATTAACCTTTTGTCATTTTTCAAATCTGTTAAAAGTGGAAGATCAGTGACATGCATTTTATGGCTCAGATAGAGATCTCAAAAAGCTGCAGTACCATGATTCTGAATTTAGTCACATTGCAGTTGCCAAGTAATATCCCATACTGCCTGTAATGTGTTTTTTTTTTTTAACTTTTTTTTGTTTTATTTTAACCTTATTTGGATTTTAATTTGTTGCTTGCAATTTTTTTTTCTTGATTTTTATCTAATTTTGTGATTTTTTTTATATTTGGAATATTTTTAAAAAAAAATTTTTTATTTGGAATATTTTTTAAAACTGATTTTTGTCCTATATTTTTAAAAAAAAATAGCAAAAAACTCTAGCATTTATATCTAACTTGGCTAACTAATGGTCAGCTTCAATTCATGTACTTTTATTTAAGCGGTGCTTGTTCCGATCGTCTTCGGGAACCACCCCTGATTTACCCGGACGTAGTATCGATTGATATCAATGAAAATGGCTGTATTTTTCTCATTCTCCTCCTGAAATTTGAACCCTCAAATCCATTTCATTCTCAAGATATGGAACAAAAAACCGTCCGTTTTGTGGGTAAACCATCAATATTAGCACAGTATTGATAGGGTTTTGTAACATGCATTATTGCATCTACCATCACAACCGCAAGTTTGTTTCCCACGGTACTTGATGGGATGGTATGTGCAGTGCCAGGCTCCATATCAAGTAGAGACACACCATACACATAAATCGGAACAAGCACCTTTAAAAGAGTTAATATTTGATTCTGTTTAAATAACTTATTGTTACTCTAGGAAACAAAATAAGAGGATTACATTTAGACATATAGATGATGAACAACTTAAAAGAAAGCCTAATACCAACTCCCCATTTGGGCTATCATGCAAGTAAAAAAGTAATTTTTGGCTTTCTATAAAGCCTTCCACAAGATTGCTATATTTTCTTTTCACATGTTTACCAATTGTCCTAAATTTGGACAAAAACCTGGCTATAACCAGACATGTGTTACCAAACCTAGTATCATCAGTCAGTCCTAAACAAAAATGGGCTGACCCAACCATAACATCCAAATAACATTGTTACACCTGGATGAAGCTTACACTTTTGTTTACCCTATGAGTCAAAGTTTTTATGACCTGTTGAAATGGTCAAATTCCAAATCAATTGGTTGTTAATTTTTCTCCCTCAAAAGGAGTGAGTTGAATTTTGACCATGAACCATGAGCTAACTAAGTCCACAGAACATCAGGAACCTAATTCATGAGATTGAACTTGATTCAAGTTGAAACCGTACAGGGGTTTGTTTCAGTGGTGGAACGTTAGAAGAAACTGGAACAATTGCATTAGATTTGAAATATGGGGCCTTGCTTTTTTAAGGTCGGATTTTCTGGATAACAGTACTGGTGACAGAAATAATGTATGCCAAATTTGATGGTTTTAATTTCCCATAGATTTTGTAAAGGGACTGATTTTGGCACTAAGCAAAATGTGTTTAAATGGTATTTATGAAAACCTATATTTTGCATTTTTTTGTAAATATTTTAAGATTGCTTTTTCATTTTGATGATTTCAAATGTTTTATATTGGAATAATGTGTTCTTTCTTGTGTGCTACTAAGACAAATTTATGCAATGTTAGTACTTGTCTATCTGCATAATTTTGTTTGTCCTAGAATACTAGAATGTGAATCTTAGATCATATGAAAGAAGAATCAAATTTTATATTCCACTCTCCCCAAAATTAGATTTTGAAGGTAGAATTTTTTTTTTTTTTTTTTTAATTTTTTAGGTTTTTTCTTTTTTTAAAAATTCAAAAACTTTTAAACACATTTTCTCAAAATTAACACTTAATGAACAAATCTAAGGACAGAATTTTGCTATATTAGAGTATAGGGCCTTTACCCTGGGTGGCCAAAGTCATCATCAATTCACTTAGGGTAATCGAATTCATTTCCGTTATAAATGGTAACAGGTATAATTAGGACGCAATTCAAAAAGTCGGCATTTCAACGATGACTTTATCATCATTCGTTTGAGGTGAATTTGAATAAGTCCGTATTGTATTATGACTTTATGAGTGTAACGAAAGTCGTTATCGATTTTCAAGGCACACAGGGCCGTGCTATCACCAAGCAAACAGTACGCAATTTATTTTTCTGAATGCAAATTCAAAATCAGTGTTAGTGTAACACTACAAAACACAAATTAATTCCTAATCCTAGTCATCTTTGGAAAAAAAAGGAAATTTTTGGGGATATGACTTTTGCCCAATGTAAACGCCTTATTGCTTCTGATGTTTTGGATACCATAGGGCCTTCTTCTTGGCTAGAAATAAGTATTAACTTCAAAACTAGGCTAGTGAAATTAAAAACAAACCAGAATCAGAACATTGGTAAATTTAAGAAAGATCTGACATGAATTTATTCTTGGTTAACCAAGTTCAATGAATTGGTCAAGTAAATCTGATTTATAGGAATTTTTGGTATGAGCACATTCACCATAATCTACCTTTAAAATATTACACCTGTCACAACCTTTACTCTTTATTTCCATTTAAACTTGGTCCCACATTAAATCTTTTCAGCAATTTGATACCTGAATGTCATTTTTTACTCACTTAACATGAAATAACAACAAAGTACCACAGAGAGTTGAAGACTGAGCAAGCCAATTAGTAGCAAATGGTCTTGTAACTTCCTTTATTAAAGGTAGAATTATACCTGTGCTTCGAGGGGCATGAAGATTTCAGGCAGTTATATTTATTCTTGACATATGAATCTTTAGTGACACTTATAGATTCCCTACCTTTTATCTGGCTACAGAAATAACTTTAAATGAAAACCAAATGGTGATGTGTATAATGCTTATATTTCCATAAAACATAAGCGAATTCTATTTGCTCATATAGGAAATTCGTAAATTTCACAATTTGTACCAAAATAAAGCTAAGTAAATCTGTCTGTTTGCACCTTTAAAATCCAATATACTTTAAATGTTTTTACAAAATGATAATTTGAGATCGCAGACTTATTTTCAACTGATTTGTGGATATGTGCTATTGTTTGATGTATTAATGCAAAATAGGCTGCATCATTAAAAACACAAACAATCTCCTAATTAAACTTTTGATAGATAAAATAGCCAGGAAGTTGGGAAAGAAAGTGAGCCTCAATTAAAAGGAAGCATTAATAGTGGTTAAAATCTTTACTATTAATACAAAGATATCTTTAAAAAATAATTTAATTTGATCCGATGCGGTTTAGGGTTCATAATAAATGTTTTTTTTTCTTCAAAATTTTTTCAAGATATTTATTTGGCAAAAGTACAAGAAGAAATTCATACATAACTCAACTTTTTTTAAGGAATTCAAAGCAATCCCAAAGACACCCTTTAATACTACTGATCCTTAAAGTTCCTCCCAGTATTCCATCCAAATATCTCATACTCAAAAAAAATAACTTTAATGCCTTTTGACCCCTTTGAGCTTGCCACAATCTATCTAACTAGCAAAGTTTTCACCTGAGGAAACTCAGTGTATTTCTTACCTTGTGGGAGTGAGGGAGTTCCGATTGGGGGGATCACTTCAACAAAACACAAGGTGTTTAACTATTGATTAAACTCGTCACAGGGAGGGCATCCTACCTGATTGGCCCTCATCATCCAACCACCATCTAGTCCGCAAGGTTTAGCTAGGTTTCCTTGGTTATGGTAGTGGTGGTGTTGACACTTTCTTTGAAGATGTCAGGCCTGAGGGTTAATTGATAAGATGCTAAGAGGTGTAGTAGGTAATTTGTATATTTTTAGATATAGGGCCTTGTATGTCTGAGGCACACATCGTATGAAATTCAATGGTAGAGTAATTACAGTCAAATTATTTTTGTAGCTAGAAATGTTTGCATCTGAGTAGGATCCACCTTTCTCTGCAAGAAATTTGACAAATTGAATTGGGTCCTCACCATAAGTTACTGTAAAAGATTGTATTGCCGTATTTAATTTTTGTTGATTGAACTACTGGCAAAAATAATATTGCTCACAAAATTATTCCAGCAAAATGAAAATGCATATTTTGGTCATATCGTCCTGCTTTTTTGCGCCAGAGGGGGCAACTTTCCCCCCTCTGCCCCCGGTTAATATGCGATGAAGTTGAGTTTTATACTAAGTTAACTATAGAAAGTTTATCAACTTGTGCGACAAACTAGTTGTCAAATAGTGATGGGGGCGCAAAATGAGTTGCAAATAAATTTTACCTTGATTTTTGTGAGGTGCTGTGTCTTGCATCAGTGGTCAAGAAGTACAGCACACATTTGTCGTTTTACCCCAACTCCTGCGAGGCTCCCTTTCTCTACTTCTACCAGACTTCTGTCTAGCAGTCTCTGAAAAAGTCAAATACATGTTTACAATTAGTTTCTATATTGGCACATTTTGTTACCATACCATTATTTGATTTAAAAAATAATATTCTTAACAAATAGGTAATAGTTTAAGGGAGTGTTTTTTTTTTCCTTAAAAGTAGATACAATCTATCTGTGAATATGATCCCTGTGCACACACAGACACTGGCACATTACGAAATAGTTCACCCTCAGATTTGCAAGTTATTTTGCATGGGTTGTAGTCCATGATAATTCATGTCTAAGACATCATTTGTTGATTTAGGCCTAAGTTAGAGCAAATTTCACCAATTTTGTTGAAACTAATGCCTTATTTTGGTCAATTTGGAATGTTTTTAAAATTTTAATCAAAATTATCCAAACAGGAATGGAGTTTCATGACCCCCGGGGATGTTAATGAACCCCTTATACTACTGGTGAGGCAAACAAAAACAAATTATGCTTTGACCAAAGATTTTACCATAGAGGCAGAAAAAAAGAGAAGTTTACAGCGGTACCCCAGAATGCACTGTCATCTGCCATTTGCGAATGGGGATCAAAGGTCACATGGGTCATTAGAGGTCAATCTGTGTATCCATGAGCCTTGTGCTAGTGAGTTCTTCCGACTGAGATATGAAGTTAATTGGTCATGCATAATTTGAGTGCAATAAGTGCATGCAGGGTTAACATGATTCGCACCACACACATGCACACACACACACCACATCGTATCCATACAGCAGAGAGACACACATATACTTCCAAAATAAACCCTACGTGTCTGATCTGCAGGCAGACTCCACCAAAACTTAGCGAAGAGACGACCGACGAATTATAAGTATTAAGTAAACAAAAATAAAACAAGGAAAAATTGGTAAAGAAATACATAATGGCATATAAAGCTGATTTTGTACTTCTGTATTAAAGGCAAGACAGTGCTTTTCACTGACCTCCACACCCCGTGCATCCCTCACTTCATTTTACCCCCTAATTGTTTTCTCTTTCCCTCGTTGACCTTTATTTTACCCCTTGTCTTTTCCCTGAGGATAAAAAAACAAAATTTTTAAGCCCAGAAATCTTGCCTACACCATTAAAAACTAACTACTCAGTTGTGGTCAACAATTAAAGCTGACACCTTCTAATGGGTTATTAATACTTGATTGAGACATGCCTGCTATTCCTGTTTGATGCAACTGAGAGGAGGGGGAAAGAAAAAGGTCAGTGGCTATAACATGCTGCCCACAAAGCTTGAATGCTGTACCTCATAGTTGTGGGCAGTGGCCATTTCTTGTGTTAAACTGTCATCTCTTTACTGACTGTACTTAAATGGACATTCTTATACAGTAGGCGGGGCTTGTTATTTCTGCAAGTTTTGATAGGTCCATACATAAGCCCCACCCATAAAACTACAAGACCATTCCTGTCGTAGAAAAACATACATTTACCATATTTTACTATTTTCTAGTCAGCACCATTTTGTTGTTCCAACATCAAACTCAGCACCCCCATTACATATTGAATTGAAATATCAACTGGGGTAACAAATCTCCATAATAATTTTTCCAAGACCCCCCATCCCTGGCCTTGATTCTAATGCAGCAATTTGTACTGGTGGATCGGAAGTTGTGTGATGAACTTACCGTAAGAGCATATGCTCAATATTATTAAGTTCAAATTACCAATACATAAAGACCAAGTTGGAATTCATGTCAATTTGAACATCGCCATATGAATTTGTGTTTGTTGTGGAACTCCTGCATGTACATTTTGACACAAAAAAGAAAGAAAAAAGATAAGCCTATTCATTCATCTTAACTTATTATCTTGTGAAATTTATTCCAAGCAAGGAATCATTCATCTGTCTCCGTTTTCCATCTTTTTGTAAAGATTCCCAATATTACTTATGTTGAACCTATACTTTAGCCCCTCTTCCTTTGGTCTACAGCCAATAAATGTCATCTACCCATTGTTGAGTAGTTACTGGCGGCAACACTTGGACTGACACTTGTAATGCATTCATGGATTCTACGTACCTGATAATCAAATCTGCACTTGTTGTTTAATCATGTTTATAAAATGCTTTTATGATTAGTCAGTATGGTATGGGTATGGTGATATGTGGGAGTAGCTAGGTTTGGTACATTATCATCTATGTTACAATCTCAATTTTACGTAAGATATAGATTATAATGGGAAGTTTTTTTTCAAGTTTGGGGTTGATAGTGACATGCCCCACACAAGACCTTCAACCATAATCTACACCACTGAGGAAAATTGTCCGCTATTTTTCTAATCAATTTTAATACTGACCTAGAATTTCACGATTCTCGGCTTGCTCACGCTCACTATATTTTAAATAATATACAATTGCCTCTCATGACCTTTGACTTGGCATGTGAACTTTGATCTCATCGGGAGGCAATGAGGGATGTTTCACCTCTGAACTCAAGTTTGAACTTTCAACGGAGGTCAATTTTACTTTTTAGCCTACTTTCAACTTGACCTCACATGACCTTTGACCTTGGCATGTGACCTTTGCGATCTCATCACGCAAAGAGTGATGTTGCACCTCTGACTTCAAGTTTGAACTTTTAATGGACGGTAAATTTTACCATTTTAGCCTATCTTTCAACTTGACCATCACATGACCTTTGACCTTGGTGTGACTGTGACCTATCAACATAGGGATCCCCCCTTTTGCAACCATATGAACATAAGTTAGTTCCAATTGACTTCAACTTTCAATCTAGTCAATTATGACCATCACTGCATTACAAGGTAGCACCAACGTTACACAAACTTACTCCACAAATGCATCACAATTATTGTCAGTGACCATGACTTATGACCTCAAGTTGTACCCCTCACATACTCCCTTTTTCAATACAATAAGCAACCCAATCCTGAACCTGTCTGTTTACTGCAGCCTAGACAAAATTTTTAAAAATGTAGTTACGACAGGCCACACATAATGACCTAAGTGACTCCTAAATGGACCTTTGACTTAACATCTGTAACTCCTCAAAATAGCCCCTTGTTACATTTTAGGGGGCCCAGGTCATTCATCCACTGCATTCAATTGGGCTTGAACTTGTTTCCCCTACTTTGTTACGCATTTAAGACACCCAAATCTATTGCTTATATTTACTCCTATGACTCCATCAACAAATTTCAACCATTTTTATCCAAATCGAAGTCCTTTAAAATTTGACCCTTGTACAACTGAAAATGAACCCTTTTATTGATTTTTCTGTTATTAAGTCCAACTTAAATTTAAGATAGTACAAACTATAACCTCTTGAAATCCTTATGGGTTTAATAAATAACCTAGTTAGTTTTTCAACAGAATGGAGCAATTAAAAAAAATTTGAACCTGTAGAATC
>JAMKCH010016165.1:0-91534 GCA_023653785.1 Ophioderma brevispina
TATGTGTGTTTTTTTCAACACATGCACTTTTCCATATATCTGTTGTGGCTTGTTTATGTACATGCGAATTGTGTGTGCATATGTAATCGTGTGTGGGGTGTATTTGTATACATTGTGAACATTTGTTGTGCAGTGTCTGTGTAGGAAGCCTTGGCAAATGTGTGTCATGTAATCAGCAGACCATAACAAATACATTTGTATTTATAGAGAGAAAAAAAAAACACCAAAGAAAACAAGATTGATTTTTAATGCCTTTTCCCACCTAATTGATATTTTGACCTTCCCACAATAATGCAGGTGTTGCATTAAATAGCTAAGTTACCCTTATCTGATTTTACTCTATTTACTTCTCTGAATCACAGATTTGGATAAATTAACACTGAACTGGTTTGAGTTCTTGAATACAAATTCTCGTTTGTTTGAGGGACCTTGTGGAAAGCAAGACATCTTCCAGTAGTAACTTTGGTTAGGTATTTTATTGTCTGCAATAATATGCTTAAAGCGGCACTGGCACATTTTCACAAAATATGAAATTTCTTCAATTTGCTCTCAAATGATAGTCTAGGCCATTGGAAGAATAGAGATACATTTTACACATAAAAATAACATACTCAAAGACAGATAGGGGCGTTAATAAGAGGTTTTAACCTCTTATTAACGCCCCTATCTGTCTTTGAAAAGACATTTGAAAAGATAGGGGCGTTAATAAGAGGTTTTAACCTCTTATTAACGCCCCTATCTGTCTTTAAAAAGACATCCAGGTAATTTGTAGGCTAACTTTTAAGTTTTCCATAACTTTAATCAACAAATGTGTGTTTTACATGAATATCATAGACTCGTACATATTGATATTAAAACCACAAAGGTCACAGACTGGTCAAAGGTGTGCATGCGTTTTCTTGTGTTAAACGCCATTTTCGTTGACTGCTGAATTAATGTCGCCGGCGACATAAATTATAAACTGAATCATTCCGTTTACCCATAAGGATGCTGATTTGGTCTTAATCATTTCAGGTGAGGGCTAATGTATATAAAAGCTTTACAACCATGCAAAAATATCAATTTTGAAAAATCTTGAGGGCGCACTATTTTTCAAATGTGCCAGTGTCTCTTTAAGTTACAATTAGCTGCTGAGCTAAGTTCTGAAGGTGTTGCTATCAAGGTGGCTAACATTATCACAACAAAGAGTTTGTGCAAGAGTCCTTTGACCCAAAAAAAATCAGGAAAGGGTGTTTATTGGAGCTAGCACCTATTTTGAATTCTTCTGAACTTTTTTTTTGTATCTAGAGTGTGAAGTATTATGCAACATGGAAATCCCAGGTTGGCAAGCTGCACTGTCATGGCTTGGGGTGTGACATTCATAAGGTGACAAGTACTTTCAAAAGTGGTCTCTGCTGGAGGGATGTTGTCACTCACACCTTTTTGTTATGTAAATGGTGTGAAGTGTTCTGTTTGTGGGAGATGAGTGTTTTTAATTGTGTCCACACAGAGGCTGAAACTCCAGTTTAAAAACTTTAGAGTGTTGATCAGGGTTTTTGACTGTGTGGACGCATTCGGAGTTTAAAACTTGAGTGTCTTTTGTGTTAGGTTCTTGGAAGTGTATGTCATATGTGCGTGCATACACACACACACACACACACACACAAGAGCACTGTGACACACACACACATACTTGCAATATTTTGAAGCCTTAAAGATGCAACGAGAGATTTCACATATCAGGTGTCCCTAAAAAAATTTAGTGCTGATTTTTGCCCTGATGTAAAGCTTTCCATAAAAAAAATATTCCTATCTGAAAGGATTAAGCTGAGAAATGTTTCTTTGGTACAAAAATTGTGCAATTTCTAATTTCATACAGGAGCAAAAATTCAGCTTATGTTTTACATTGAAATATAAGCAAATAAAAATCACCTTTTTTTTCTCTATTTTAAGACATTTCTGTAGCAAAATACAAGGTAAGAAATCTATTGAGTGTCTAATCTTTTTGAAATTACTATTATGACACAATAATTTGGGTGCCTCAAAATCTCTCTGTGCACCTTTAATTTGCCTTCCCAAGGCTAGAAAGACCATTGGCTTAGTCTCCTCAACATGCTCAAACTGCTAAAACACAAGCCTTAGATACAAATAGTCCTAATCCACAAATATGTAATGTCAAATCAACAAGCATTGTATACTTCTAGTGACATTATAAACCACAAATCTTATCTGCTTCAACTATTTACACAGATTTTGCATAAAAATAATAGGGATTCTAAATTGATCTCTGCTTTGGGTATTTTAGGTTTCAAATAGCAGAGCTTGAGCCTTTTATCGTAGACCTTCAACGGATTTAGAGGTCTGATACTAAACTAAAGTGGGAGTGTATACAGTAGTAAATAGATAAGATCTGTGGAATAATGTATTACTTGCAAAATGTCCTTCTTTCCGTAGTATTCTGAATCTTTCGTTATGTAATTTAGCCAGCTCATATAATTTCTGGACTGCCCATACAAGCGCAATTTTCTTTTCTATCCACGTACAAAGCAACTCCAAGCTCCTGGCGCAACAAGAAAATGGATTAACAGTTTCATTTTACCTAGAAGGGTTTCTATATAACGGGCCTGCAGTATTTGCCATTTCTTGCCCCTTTCCAAAATTGCAAAGCTTGCTGAACTTTGACATTTTATTCACTACCCTTAATCAGCTTGTACTTCTGTCAATGGACATTTACCTTTTAAGATTTTAGCCCTTTGGGAGAGGTAAGGGGGATGAACTGGACTCGTGAATGAACATAGCAAACTTATTGAATATTTCCCTCTCTGTGCTACACTGGAAGTACCAGTAAAGTCAAACCTCATGGTATTTAAAAATTGAGTCGTCTGCATCTGATAACACGCCTCCCTAGTGCAGAGGCTCGTTTACAGATTAATCTAAATTTATCAGAAAGAGAAGGCTGCATTTTTCACATTTTACGGTAACTTTAAACTTTACCGGCACACATGTACCTTTGTACAAACCCGAGCAGACAACAGATGAGGGATTCTCAGCCTAAGTGGTGCTAATCCTCACAACAATACAAACACCCCCTCTGACTGTGAGCCAGTGCAGGCAATCCCCATTTCATGAACACACGAGGGATTTGCGTGTGCACTGAGTGAGAAAAGTGGCTTCAACGTGTGTATCAGTGGTATGGCACACTTTGCTTGTCTTCTGTGTAATGCATATGATAGTGCGTTATTTTGTACGTCACTGGCACCACACTAGACTGATTTTAGCTGGTCAGGATTCTGCCGAGCTGATCTCATGGGTTTCATAATTTTGCATGGTCCATCAAGTAGGCTCAGTGGTAAGTGTTACTTCGATTGCACTGTGCATCCAGGATTTGTCATAGAAGTTATTGAAGTAGTGCTGAGCTAAAACACAAATTCTATATGGAGGCTGTAAATGCTACTGTAACGGTATGGGAAAGCCTGTGCTGGATGTTGTATGTGTATGTAAATTTGGATATATTTTGGTGATGATATGGTATTTATTGATTTCTCCCTTAAATTGCACATTTCATGGTGGATGTCGTTTTGCGGTAAAGTGTTTGTAGAGGGGTTCAACATCATACAAAAAACATTTTGGTTAGTTTTTGATGCACATCAATTGTTATGGCTTGTAAAAATAGAAAGCTTGCCAAGTTTTATATCAAAAAATTCAATTATGGGGCCCAATTTAACAAAATTGCTGTATGTATACATGTAAAATCAGCCATGGGGGGGGGGGCAAGGGCACGGCCAAACTGGATTAGCCTAAGTCATTAATTAAAAACATTGAAAGTGAGATGAAAAAAAAAAATTTACACATATTTTGGTGAAGGTGTTGCTGATATTTGTTCACAATTGGGCAAATTTGTAGTAAACCTTAAACAAAATCTGAAAAGTCAAGTTATTAAAAATATGGGCTAGTATTTTGAAAGGAAGTCCAACTTTAGACTGGGTTTAAACCAGGGTTAGTCTACATGAGTGGACCTTTTTTTCTTTCAAAAATACTGTGAAAGTTACACGGGTGAAAATTCCTCATGGAGGGTCGGATAACAGAAAAGAGAACGCCCTCAATTCACGATTAACGTCCTTCAATCCTACATCCCCTACCTTCTCTCCTCTTATCCGTCCCCCAACCAGCTACACCTTGTCAACGCTCATTAGGATTTTTTCTCACCCGTTATCACACTTTCAGGGTATGTTGAGAGGAAAAAAGTCACTCATGTAGGACTAGCCCTGGTTTAAATCTGGGTCTAAAGTTTAGACTCCTTTCAGAATACTAGCCTAAATATACAACGAGGTGGATTTAGCTATCTACTGTTATTATTTGCATCATCAATATGGGCATTCGTCATCAACGTGTGATTCTGTGACACTGCGCACAAACAGATCTAGTGGTTGATTTCAGTTGTGAGACGATTTCCTGATGAGTGATAACACATCTTGTTCATGTGCACGGGCATCACTGGATGGTCACTTGTAGGCTTAATGTCTTGGCACCATCTTCCTGGTCTTAAGATTCTATCTTCCTGTCCTGTCATCATCTTCTGATACTACCAAGATTTCTTTGATTTTAGTGTCACTTCTCAACACACTGTGCAGTGAGTAATAGGACATTTTGAATCACTTGGGCTGGTATTCTGAAAGGGACTCCAACTTTAGACCTGGGTTTAAACCAGGGTTAGTCTGACATGGGGGACCTTTTTTCCTTCCAACATACTCTAAACGTGTGCTGTAACAGGTGAGAAAGGCCCATCCATAAAAAAATTATCACCCGTTAAATTTAACTTTCACATAGATCTAGTACGTCATAGCATGTAGGCCTACATGTCTTTTTTTTAAATTACTACTACGGACACATTTCAGTAACATTCAGGGGAAGGGGGATAACCCACACTGTTGGGGTGCATCGAGCTGCACACAAGGCTATCCATGAAGAACAAGACCTCTAGTTTCAGATGATGTATCACGCATTTGCCATATGCATGACATGGGACTGTGCATGAATCCCGAGCATTCGTCTCACGAGGATCGTAGTGTAAATTTGGAATGACCAAGGACCAAGTGCAAATAAAATGTAAATGGATAACAGGTTTCATTCTTTAGTCCTGCATTATATAAAAATCAATGATGAGCAAGATTCTAATTAAAATGACCTTTTGATCAACATTTCAAGGCAGTTTCAAACATGTGCACTGTTGCCTGTAACCTTATGGCAGCACATCTATCCATGATGTGATGTACAGGGATCACGAGGGATGTGTTAATATTCACCAAAATTACTAAAAATTGCATAATTGGGTGCTTTTGAGGCCACTTTGGGTGAAATACACCCAATTTAACTGAATTGGGTGTTTTTCAGGCCTCTCTCTTAAACCCAGGTCTAAAGTTGGAGTCCCTTTCAGAATACCAGCCTTGAAGTACACCAGTCCCCAGATGGTCACCTGGTAGAGTCATCTTTGAGAGGTATGTCTTGACAACATCTGCCTTGCCTTAGGAATGTCTTCCTGTTTTACATTGATCTTTCTTTACACCTTTACCACCAAAGCTTTCCTTAGTTTCAAACCTCGATAAAAAGAAAATATTGGCAAGTAATTGGGCATTCTGCATTTTTAAAATACTTGTCATGTATAGATAGATGAACACATGGTCATATCACTGCATCATCTTCCTGGTCATATAAGTGTTTTCCACATTCTTTGCAACATTAGATGACTTCCTTCTTGATGGACAAGAATGATGTGGATGACAAGGATGCCATTGTAGTAATAATACTTGGACAATTTGGTTTATTGATATTAGTGTAGGTCAGTGAACTCTGCAATATCAAAGTCAACTATCTTTTGGAGGAGACAGTGTCATCCATTGGTTCTGTTTTTACTGGCACTATCACTGATTTGCTAAATCAGAAAAAATAATATCAAAAATCAGAATTTTGCATGTCTTTAACAGGTATAGGTATCATAACATACCATGCAAGTGATAAGAACAAAAGCAATCCAATAAGGACAAAATCAGGTATTTTAGTCATTACCATACGGACACTTACTACAACATGTAATTGAATGGAGATATTTTTGAGCACTGCTGTTTTCTTCCTTTTCTGTCAATTTTTCAGTTGCAAAAAATAACCTATGAGAATTCTACAGGCTTATCCTTCACTTTTAAGCTATTGCTACAAATTTCAAATATTTGAACTCTTTCGGGTGAATCACTGATAGTGTCTGTTAAAAGCCACTATACACATAAAATCACTTAATTAAAAAGAAAAACATTATATTTGAAGTGTTAATATGATTATGCACAGACTCTGATTTAAGAATGTGAAGTTACACTGAGTATTAGGTCTTTGTCATTTCTCAATATCAAGGAATAATTCCCCTTTGGAACCAATTGGGAGTCTGTTTCCTACAATTACCTGACTGTTTGAAGGCACTTGTAAGCAAATTATCAGCTAATCAGCTAGCTAATCCTAAATAGGAGGAAGAGGAAAGCATAGAGGAAATCATATGAAGAAATGAGCGTGACTGAACTAATCCCATACACTGTGTATTGGTATTCTGAAAGGGGAGAACTAACTTTAAACCTGGGTTAACCAGGGTTAGGCCGAATAAGGGGACCTTTTTTTCTTACCACATACTCTAAAAGTGTGCTGTAACGGGCGAAAAAAATTCCTCATTGATGGCTGTTCCAGCCCATCCATGAGGAATTTTCTCACCCGTTACATTTAAACTGTCACAGTATTTTTGAAAGGAAAAAGGTCCCCTCTTGTAGGACTAACCCTGGTTTAAACCCAGGTCTAAAGTAGTCTCCCTTTCAGAATACCCCTGGGATTTTGAAAGGTGCTGCTTTGTTGAGGTCATGTTGACTTCACACAGCTGGTTCCCAGCACATAAACAAGACTTATACCCTCTTTAACCTAGGAAAATAATAAAAACTGACATGGTCCTCAAAATGTCTTGTGGTCCTTATAAGTTTTTTTGAAACTTTAATCAAAATATATGTTTGACCAGTAAGTTTTTGTAACATTGCCAATGCCTTATGGGATATGGTTGAAATCCCCATCTGTGGAATTTCAAAGTAGGAAATCGCTCACATTTTGAAATGAAGCCGAAAGTCACGAGAGCAAAGAGTCCTGGTAAGATCTTTAGGGGGATCTTTACAGTTCAGTGCGAATAGACTTGTTCCTCCAATGTATAAAGGCATTATTGTTATCTGAAGAATCCACAGTCCCAAGGTTACTTGTTGTTAGCAATTTGCCTTAGTGGGGAAGAAGCAAATCCCTTAACCTTTTGAGCCCTGCAAGTGACTATAGATGCCAGGCACGTTACCAGCCTGGTGGTGCTGAGGGGGAATTTTCCTGGTAGGTGCAACAAATGTCCCGATCACAAGCAAAAATTTCCCTGTCGCAGGGCAAAAGATTCCGAAAAGGGGCTGGTTTAACATGAATATCCATGTTTTATTTCCCGATTTTCATTCAATTTTTTTTCAAAGGGGCACTCTGTCCCCCCTTTTCCCCCACCTGGCTATGCCATTGCCATTTCCCCCACCTGTGTGCCATTGATAGATGCTCAGAGATAACATGTGTAATTTTGTTCAAACATCTCTGAATTATGCTTTTTCATAACTGCATTCAGGATCATTAAGTCCAAACAATCCTATCCAAATAATCCAATTTTTTGTTAAAGGTGCAACGAGAGATTTCAAATAACAGGTGTCCCGAAAAAATGTGAAAATTCAGATTTTTTGCACTGGTCTAAAGCTTTCTATCAAAAATATCCCCATCTGAAAGGATTAAGCTGAGAACTGTTTCTTTGGTACATAAATTGTGAAATTTGTAATTTTGTATAGGAGCAAATACGAAATTCAGCCTATGTTTTCTATTGAAATATAAACATATACAAATCACCTTTGTTTTCATTTTAAGTTATTTATGCAGCCAAATAAAAGGTAGGGAATCTATTGAGTGTCATATCTATATGAAATCACTAAATATCACAGAAATGTAGATGTCTTAAAAATCTCCTGTTGCACCTTTAATGGTTTTTGAGATGGATTCAGGTCATTTGGAAAGCCTTCTAAAAAACTACCATTCACACAGAATTAGTGTGTGTGTGCACGTGGTGTGTGCACGCGTGTATGTGTGTGTGCATGTGCGACTTGTGCGTGTGCATGTGTGTGGGTACGATTGCTTATAATCTGCTTCTAACCTACTCATTGTCTTCCCATTTAGCTAGAACAATCCATTTGGAATGTGAAGACAACCATTTTCAAAATGCATTTATACATATGAAAGTAGTAACTAAGGAATTATCAAGACTTGTTTCCTTGACATTGTGTAATTAATTAAAGCAATGGAGCTCGGTGTGTTGATATGGGGAACTCTTAACTTGCCCTTACGTCATCTATATATTAATACCGGTGGTCAGTCTGTCTGTCTATCTGTCTGTCTATCTGTGTGTCTGACCGCGTCTATTTTCTCGGACACAGAGGGTCGCACGGTCCTGAAACTTGGTGGGTGGGTGCCCCTTGACCAAACAAAGACCGAGTTTTGTATTGGTTAGTGGATCAAAGGTCATCGGGGTCATTCGAGGTCAAAAGAGGTCAAATGAACCCCGCCTATTTGCTCGGAGGACCGAGGGGCGCATGTTCATGAAACTTGGTGGGTGGGTGCCCCTTGACCAGACGAAGACGTGTTTGGTCATTGGTTAGTGGATCAAAGGTCATCAGGGGTCCCAGTCAAGGCAAAGTAGGTCAAATGGGTAAAATGGGTGATGGAAATGAACTTGGAGGGTGGGGTTGATTTCTGATGCAAAAATTTTTGAAGGTCATCACAAGGTCATAGGGGTCATTCCAAGGTCAAATGAGGTTAAACTTGTTGAGCTCGGAGCACCGATGTCGCACGTTTTCCTGAAACTTGGTGGGTGGGTGCCCCTTGACCGTCCGAGACCGAGTTTTGTATTGGTTAGTGGATCAAAGGTCATCAGGGACATTCAAAGTCAAAAGGAGGTCAAATGGAGTAAATATTGGTGTAATGGACATGAAAACTTGGGTAGGGCCGATTGTGTATGACTGAACATTTTAAAGGTCAGGACAAGGTCATTCAAGGTCAAAGGAGTCAATGGGGTAAACGTTGTTGGTTATATCCAGACAAAACTTGTTGGGCGGGGTTGATTGTTGATGCAAACCTGTTAAAGGTCATTACAAGGACATAAGGGGTCATTCAAGGTCAAAAGAGGCATTAGGGTAAATGTATATGGACATGAAACTTGATGGTGGGGTTGGATTGTTGATGACAAAAGTTGAAAGGTCACAACCATTCATCATGGGTCATTCAAGGTCAAAGGAACCAAAAAACCCACGGGTCATTCAAGCCCAGTGATCACGACACCCAGGTGATCGCGAAATCCGTGGACCGCCTGGTCTATAAATAATACCGGTGGTCTGTCATGTGTCCCTTTCTGACCGCGTCTATTTTCTCGGAGACCGAGGGTCGCACTTTCCTGACACTTGGTGGGTGGGTTCCCCTTGACCTTCCGAAAACTGAGTTTGTATTGGTTAGTGGATCAAAGGTCATCGGGGGTCATTCAAGGTCAAAAGAGGTCAAATGGACCGAGGATTGCACGTTCCTGGAACTTGGTGGGTGGGTTCCCCTTGACCGTCCGAAGACCGAGGTTGTATTGGTTAGTGGATCAAAGGTCATCAGAGGTCATTCAAGGTCAAATGAGGTCAAATGGGGTAAACGTTGGTGTATGGACATGAAACTTGGAGGGTGGGGTCGATTTTTGACGCCAACAATTTTGAAGGTCACGACAAGGTCATTAGGGGTCATTCAAGGTCAAATGAGGTTAAACGTTGGTTTCTCGGAGACCGAGGGTCGCACGTTCCTGAAACTTTGTGGGTGGGTGCCCCTTGACCGTCCGAACACCGAGGTTGTATTGGTAAATGGATCAAAGGTCATCGGGGGTCATTCAAGGTCAAATGGGGTAAACGTTGGTGTATGGACATGAAACTTGGAGGTGGGGTCGATTTTTTGATGCCAAAAATGTTGAAGGTCATGAAAAGGTCATTAGGGGTCATTCAAGGTCAAATGCAGTCAAATGGAGTAAATGTTGGTGTGTGGACATGAAACTTGGAGGGTGGGGTTGATTGTTGATGCCAATACTTTTAAAGGTCACAACAAGGTCATCAGGGGTCATCTTAGGTCAAAGGTGGTCAAATTGGGTAAACTTTGGTGTCCTCCAGACAAAACTTGGTGGGCGGGGGCAATTGATGATGCCAACAATTTTAAAGGTCAAGACAAGGTCATCAGAGGTCATTCCAGGTCAAAGGCACCGTGAAACCTGAGGGTCATTCATGCCAGGTGATCGCGAAACCCAGGTGATCGCGAAACCCGGGGACCACCTAGTCTATATATTAATACCGGTGGTCTGTCTGTCAGTGTGTCTGTCTGATCGCGTCTATTTTCTCGGAGACTGAAGGTCGCGCGTTCCTGAAACTTGGTGGGTGGATGCCCCTTGACCTTCTGAAGACCGAGTTTGTATTGGTCAGTGGATCAAAGGTCATCAGGGGTCATTCAAGGTCAAATGAGGTCAAATGGGGTAAACGTTGGTGTATGGACATGAAACTTGGAGGGTGCGGCCAATTGTTGATGCCGAAAATTGTAAAGGTTACGACAAAGTCGGGTCATTCAAGGTCAAAGGAGTCAATGGGGTAAACATGGTGTATGGACATGAAACTTGGATGGTGGGGTTGATTGTTGGTGCCAAAAATCGTAAAGCAAGGTCATCAGGGGTCATTCAAGCCAGGTGATCACGAAACCCGGGTACTGCCCTAGTACTTGAAGAAAGCTGAACCAGGATGTTGAACTTTTTTTCCATAGAATTGTCTACAGTTACCACTTTCACATTCTTATAGTTTGTTTGCATTTGCGGTGTTGTTTCAAGCACACCATAATGAAACCAATTAGAGTCTTCCTCTTAAATCAAATTTGTGACATTAATATGAAATTTTCCCCATGGAATTGTTTCAATTTCGCTTTTCAATTTCAATTTCAGAAGTCTTAAAATATGGTAATTGCTTTAAAACTAATGATTCATTTTCCTGTATCAAGCTTGTACCAGCTAAAGGCTAGACTAGACCCTTGTGTCATCATGATGTCTAACAACACTAATAGGCCATTTTCAGCTCTCGTGTCTGAGCAAGTCATACACTATATTCTAATTTTTCTATAAATTAATCTTGCTCTAACCACCTACATTATGATATTCTCAGTCCAAAAAGTTGTCTTCAATTCCACTTCATGTTCACTGTTCTCTTTTTATCCCCCCAGCCCCAAAGGGCATGGGGTATTTTGTCATATCCAAATCTGTTGTCTGTCTGTCAGTCAGTCTGTCTGTCTCCACCTGTAACCATCAGACCCCTGACCCGATCTAGATGACACTTGCACCACATGCTCATAGTATCTACTGCTACTTGTGCTGTGACAGACTGATCTGTACTTAGCGTATTTCAGACTTTTTCGCTCTTATTCCCCAGAAAACACATGCAAACTCTCTCTTACCAAGAGAGATCTCGGAAGTTTTAACTTGCAGTATTTTTTCAGCATTAGTGTTTTAAATATAGTGTATTAAAAAAATGAAACAAATGTTGGAAGAAATGCATTAAATTTCACTCTAAAAAGGACAATGCCACAATATATTGTAACAGGTTCTAGTATATCTGTAGAAATTAGAATTTTTCACTCAATGTTAAAGACACTATCAGTGATTTGAAAAATATTTGAAATTTGCAAGAATAGCTTCAAAGTGAAGGATAAGTCTGTAGAATTCTCATAAGTTACCTTTTCCAGCTGTAGAATTGACAGAAAAGGAAGAAAACGGCAGTGTTCCAAGATGCGATTCTCCATTCAATTACGTGTTGTAGTAAGTGTCCGTTCGGACACTAATGACTCAAATCTCCGATTCTGTCCTTATTAGGTTGCTTCTGGTCTTATCATTTGCAGGGTATGTTAGGATACTTGTACTTGTTAATAAATACATGCAAAAATCTGATTTTTGATGATTTTTCGATTTGCTGATTTAGCAAATCACTGATAGTGTCTTTAAAGGTGCAATGAGAGATTTTACATACCAGGTGTCTCAAAACTATTGAATTAAGCCCTAATTTTCACACATGAAGTGAAGCTTTCCATCAAAATCAATAAAATATCTCCATCCATGAGTTTTTCACCTATTAAACTTTCCAATTTAGATGAAAGGTAAATTAAGATGAAAGGTAAAAGGTCCCCAATTAAGATGAAAGGTCCCAATTAAGATGAAAGGTAAAAGGTCCCCAATTAAGATGAAAGGTAAAAGGTCCCCAATTAAGATGAAAGGTAAAAGGTCCATTCGTGAATGACTAACCCAGTTTGAAACGCAGATGTAAAGTCAGACTCCCTAGCTCAACAATATAAAATAGTATTTATTGAGCATATTTGTGTTGTCTATTTAAGGAATTATTTGTGGCATTAGGAAAAAATAAATGTTTTCAAACTATAAAAAGTTGAGTAAAAATTGATACTTTTACAGTATAAGTAATTCCCTGCAAGAATGAACCTTACTTTTGTCAACTTATTAACCTTTTCTTTCTTTCTTTGTGTGTACTGCAGGATTATACCAATCGTATAATAACCTGTGATGAAGCAAGCGCCCTCTATCTGTGGGATTAATACAGTATGGCCGATGCATTTTACCGACATAATTCAAGTCATCCACATAGGATTAGTTACCAGAATGCCTATGCCCGTCATAGAGATGATGGTAAGGTGTTGTTTTTAATTTGGTCAAGAAAGGAAAAAATATTTTTGCTAAATGTGGAAACAAGTAAAAAAATCAAGCTTGAGAAAAAAATAAAATACGTAAGAAATATGATAAGAGATTTCAGTTTGGAAGTTACATTTCATAGCATACCTGTTGAATAGAAGCTCCAATTAACAAAAAGCAATAGAAAGGTAATTAATTTCTAGGTTTCAATTGTAGATTTTATTTTTGAAGGGGTGGTAATTCCACCTTATTAAAGGGAATGACCCCATAGAAGTTTTCATCTTGATTAGAAGGTCCTTACCACAAAACCCCATATGTAAAGTTGCGAATATTTCAACTCTTTCTGATGTGAGAGCTTAAAAATGTGATTTTGTAATTCCCATAGAAGTACTGTGTATAAATTAATATTGGTTTTTTTCGCACCAAAGTGGGGCCAACATTTTTGCTGAGAACATCCAAACCAATCATCCTTTAGCCGTAAGATTTTCACCGTTCAGGGGTAAATGAGAAAACATAATAGCTTTCTTCAGATAGCAAAATTTTGAGTACTTCTGGTAAGAATTTGCCGGTTTATGGGAATGGTCTTTAACTTTCTGGCCCCCTGCGGGTTAGGGGTTAAGAATTGGCCCGATGTGTTCCCAGCATGTCTTAAAAGGCGACTAAAGGGGCAACTTGTCTGTTTTTTGAACAGACTGGTTGTATTTAAATTTAGGATTATTATTATAAATGTGTAATGATTTCGACTCTGTAATTGTATTATTAAGCTGTTCTGTTGTATTACTTGTTAATACATGTAGCTTAAAATAAATTATCATGAAAAACAACCAATTTATCATTACATTCTGTACTATTATGTAAGACCACCATTTTTTTTTCTTGTACTGTAAATAGTACATGTATGAGGTGGTTTCTACTGTAAATTGTTGATGTAATTTAAATCTATCAGTTTGCATAATGCCCAATTGTATTGAGCCATTTATAAAATGTACATGTATGAACCAATCTATTTGGTCGGTAAAGGGGATCTCATGTTGGTGCATGTGCTGATGTGATTGTCGATTATCTGATTTGAAGTTGAAGTTTTGGCTTGGTACATGGATGAGTCCTGATCTTTGTCATCAGTCTATGATGTGTATGTTATAATTAGCAGTATATCTTTTGAACCTGTTTTTATTATGCATGTTTCTAGTGCTTTGCTTAGTTGGTTTATCTTGTTTTATACATGGATGGGGATGCTCTGGTTCATCACTGTATATGTTTATCCTTTTGTAATTGTTAATTATTAATTTATTTGAATTGAAATGACGTTTTAATATTTAAAAAAAAAACAGTTTGTTTTTTATATTTAATGTTAAATGACAATGTAATGACACGATATAACACATTGTGTTGAGTTGCGTTAAACTTTACTACTCACTCACTCACCCTTTTAACTTTCTGTTTTAACTATTGCTGCCTTTTGTAAAAAAACTCTTACAGCTGAGTTTCTTTGCACCTTTAAAGCAGATATATACATCATTGCATTGCCAGATATTGAAAGCCTGGTTCTAAGTGGTAGGGATGTTTTCAGTGGAGGGATAACCAATAATTTGTTTTTAGAAAAAAAAGTTGAAATGGGTATGGGCCATGATGTGATCAAGATTACAAATGTGCAAGGTATCTAATGCATTTTGTTGGTGTTTAGTTCTATTTACAGATCCTCGAATGTACACTAGTGGAATACAAACTCCAGTACAACAATGTGATTGTACCAAAATACAGCGATGTAATTTGTTGTCCGTATATACCACATTGAATTGGCTTCCTTAACTTTTTCAAGAAATTGCATCAGGAGCCATTTGAAACATGTTAAAAAGAGCACCGTAAGACACGGCCCAAACATGCTCCGGTGAAAACTATTAAGCCACCACCGCCATTAGTGCCTCCACGATCTTCCTTGCTTCACTCCCTGAACACAGGAAAAGGAGAAACCGAGAAAGGATTGAACCGGATTAAGATTCTTGCCGCAGAGCAGGCCGCTTTTGCGGCCACTTACGATAAGTTTACACATGTAATAAGACGGCGGTATATGAATGAATGTGGTGAATACGTAGAATCGCCGCGATCAAGGATTACTTCAGACACGCAGAGCCTTCCGCCATTTCCGAATGATACTAGTCTGAGTGACGTGGACTCTGTTGGAAGTGACATAGAAACGGCTTCTGTGTGTCAGCTGCCATCTTATCGCTCAAGAAGATATGAGAGGCACACAAGTTTTCCTGGTACCGATGTAGACCTATTGTCTGATGTGGACATTAATCCCAACGGTTCTTTCTCATCTGCCTTTTCACCCTCAAACTTATTACAAATGTCTCTCCAAAGCGAGTCTAATAGTTCTCTCTCTTCAAGCAGTAGCTCGATTGCCTACTCGCCACCACAACAGATGAGGAGTAGTAGAGAGCCACTTGCTTCATCAATAGCACAAAGTTTGAGTTCTTTCAGTCTACCCTCGACACCTAGTACAAGTGGAGATATGTCGCCTGCGTCGGGACGATCAACACCCTCCATCATGAGCGCCGAAGCGCTGTCTGCGGTGCGTCATCAGATGGTGGCTGCCCTTCATCGCATCAAGCAACTGGAGGAGCAGATCAAAGCCATCCCAGTACTATCGGTAAAGGTTAACGTCTTAAAGGAAGAAAAACGTCTTTTAATGATGCAGCTGAAATCTAAAGACCACAGCACAAAGACCAGGACGATAGCTGTGGGTGATGGCGTCATAGATGACTATGATGCGTCATCAGAGGCTGAGTTTCCCAACATGGATAACGGTCACAGTGATGATGGCATGTATAGCATACACACTCCGCCCATGTCTGCGGTCAGTGCTCTTCACTTCCATAAAGTTGGCAAGGTCAAACCAGACATGTATGCTAAGAAGGCTATTGTGGCACCTGTACAAAGACGCCCCGTTGCCACTCGTTCCGTTGGCGTTGATGCTAACATACCAATTACATCAAAGAAATGGCTGGATACTAAGTCAATTGGTGTTAATGTAAATATATCTCCCCCCGTGAAGGGTAACACAAGTAGTGTTGGTGCTCAAATTCCCAATGGATGGAAGGCAGGTGACGTTCCCCGTCCTGCAATGATGGTCAGTGTCCACAGAGCAGTCCAATTGAAGTCACCAGCGATAGATCAGCGGTTATTAACTTCAGAGGAAGAGGGCCTACGGCCATCAAAGGTGGAACCTTTACAAAGTGCCTTCTCACCTCTCAGACTATCCCCTAAACGTTCAGGGAGTAACACAGATTCAAGGCAGGGTGTGTGTTCTTTTACACAGACTAATATGTCAGGCAAAGATTTGGATGCAATCATTAGTGGTACCTCAAGGGACAATAAGAGTGAAAGTAGAGGTATTGACACTGATAGGACAATTTGCCAAGAAAGGTTCACCAATACAGAACTAATCTGCCAAGAGCAGTCAACATCTATGGAGAGCCTAGCTCCAAACTATGCAAACTTGGGTACCAATACAGAAATCGTACAAACTCGCATCATGGGAACAAATACTGCCCCGCCTCCACCCAAAAGACCATACCATAGTACAGCTGTCAATACAGATGCCATAGAGCTTTCAGTAGAACCTTCTGCAGAGACAAGAGATTTTGGAACAATACCATTGATCTTTGCTGGAATTTCTAAAGGTGTGAGTACAGATCCTGTTCGTACTTCACACGTAGCAACAGAAACTTTTATTTATGCTCATAATGTTGCAACAAGCACTACGGTGATCAGGACTAGGGAACAAACCACTGAAATAGACTTTAAAATAGGCACTGTCGACAAAAATACTTCTGTTGAGATCAGTTCAAGTACAGCATCAACAAGTACAGATGAGGTGGCCAGACTGGATAAAAGTACTTCACATAGTCCAGACACGGAGACCAAAAGCACAACTGCTGAAGTCAAGATTGCTTCCACAGAATGTGCAACAATGACAGATGCTATTGAAGCTCCTATTGAAGTTGAACCTGCGATAGTGGCTGTGAATGTCGGTCTCACAGAAAGTGCACCACCTCCTTTAGTTGGAGGATTCTCTCCTCCTAATGAACCAGAGATGGTCTCCGTAGCAACAAGCTATGAGCCAATAGAGATGAAATCTGTTGGGACAGACTACATGGCGACAGAGATGGTTTCCACGGGGACAGATTATATTCCTACAGAGATGGTTTCTGTGGGAACAGAATATACTCCTACAGAAATGGTTTCAATAGGAACAAATTACACTCCTACAGAGATGGTTTCAATAGGAACTGGTCATCCCCATGTAGAGATGGTGTCAGTAGAAACTGATTACAATCATACAGAGATGGTTTCTGTAGGGACAGATTATACACCAACAGAAATGGTTTCTGTCGGAACAAGTTATACCCCAACAGAAATGGTTTCTGTTGGAACAATTTGTGGTAGTACCGTAGAGATGGTATCCGTGGCAACGGATTACACTCCTGTTGAAATGGTCTCAGTTGAAACAAGTTACACTCCTCAAGCAATGATTTCAGTAGGAACAGGTTGTGGCGGTTCAGCGGAAATGGTGTCAGAAGAAACAACTTATAGTCCTCCAGAAGACTGGAGAAGGACAGTCGGAAGTGGAGATTGTACTATCCATGACAACTTCTGTGACCGCTGTGATCATATAGAGACCTCATCTCAAGGATTTGGCGACTCTACTATTTGGGACAGAATATGTGACCATTGTGATAATTTAGTAACAACTTCAGTGGGAGTTGGAAGTGAACTTGAATTCAGATCTGTGGAAACAACTTATAGTCCTCCAGAAGACTGGGCAAGAACAGTTGGCACTGGAGATTGTGCCGTCAGCGACAACTTTTGTGATCGTTGTGATCACCATGAAACACTGTCTCAAGGAGTTGGTGACTCTACCATTCTGGACAGAGTTTGTGACCACTGTGATAATTTAGTAACAACTTCTGTGGGAGTTGGAAGTGAACTTGAACTCAAATCCGTGTCTACCAGTGTTACACCAGGTTTTTGGTCAAGTACCCTAGGTGTCGGGACATGCTCAGTGAACGACTTGCTCTGCGATAGATGCAGCAATCTGGATACACAAACACGAGCAGTTGGTGATTGCACAGTTACAGACAGACTCTGCGACCATTGTGATAACCTAACTAAGGCATCTGTCGGTGTTAGTTGTAAACCGGATGTGGCCTCTGTTTTGACCAGTGCTTGTATGATGGAGGATTTCTCAAGAACTGTAGGTATTGGTATGGACTCTGTCGATGATGTTGTTTGTGATAGATGTAAAAACTTGAAGACGCGTTCACTGGGAGTGGGCGAATGCAAAATAGCAGACTCTGCTGTTGAAAAGCGTACTATTGGAACAAACCACAACGTAGTTACAAGAACAGTTGGTGTAGGGTTGCACATGGTACATAGTGAAGTATCAACTTCAAGTAAAGCTGTTGGTGAACGTGAGATCAATGATGTAATGTGTAATGCATGCGAGGTGAGACCTCACAGAACTGTAGGCACGGATGTGGCTCCTGGGCCAGTAACAAGAGATTCTTGTGTTGGAAGTGAACCAGTACCTCAAATATCTGAAGGAAGTGGAGACTGCACAGTTTTGGATAGAGTATGCGATCGCTGTGAAAGTGTTGTCACCAGATCGGTGGCTGTAGGTAGTATGGACGTATCGCGATACACATTCTCTTGTGGCGTGCAGGTAGGCAGAAAGGGTACCGATAGGTCGACTTGCACATCAAAGGCTCGTTTGTCTGAAACATCAACAATGACGGACTCTGTAAAACCACCAAAGTCGACATCTGTTGGGGTGGGGTTGGGAGACGTATCAAAGTACACAAATGGATTTGGAGTTCAGGTTGGCGAGTTAGGCATCGATAGTGCGACGGAAACGTCCCCCATCCCTGTTCGAGAATTCTCAACCATGACAGATGCAAAGCCAGCAAATGCTATTCCTAAACCTGACAATACAATTCTTAAACCCGATGATAGTGATAACACTCTTGAGCCCTTGATAGCAACCATGAAAGAACTCTCCATCGTGAAAACCGAAAGTGTGACACTTAACACGGCATTTGTGTCTCGTCAATCACCGTCTACCTCGCCTACCCGGAACAGGCCCGCTACCTCAGCAAAGAACGGGCCTACAACGTCACCTAGGAACAGGCCTGTGCATACTTGAATGTTCTCAAGCCAGAAGGTTAGAAAAAGAAAAGAAAAAAGAAGAAAAAACCCATGAATATACACAGCCCTGGGTGTGGGAAGCATATTATGTCTAGACTAGCCATAGGGGAAATGTGGCTCACATTTATAGGGGATGGGAGGGCAAGATCTGTGTGTGTCACATCGCGTCAGGCTAAAATGTGACGGGAAGACTGGCACGACGCTCGTCTGCTAATTGAGACAATTGTCGCAAACAAGGTGGAGCTGTTGAAATAAGTCTCTATTAATAATAAAATGTTACGCTGCCTTGAGAATTGGCTCCCATTTTTGCAAATTTGCTCAAGGGGTTTTGGTTAACATTTTCCAGATGGCAGAAAGAGTGATGAATTCAGAAGCCCAAGGCAGTGGTTTTAAAAGAAGAGAAAACTTCAATGATTTCCTCCTTTTGGTTCGCTAGTGCTTAAGGTGTAGATTGATTAAATTTTCTTAGTTGTGGTCTTATAAAGTAGGTATGAATTTTACAGATGATGTGGGGTTGCTCAAAGTTTTGTGTAACCATGGTAATATTGTGAAGATGTTAGGGCAAAAATGCACTTGTGAGAAATTCTTAGAGGAGGTCAAAAGGTCACACTTCTTTCTTGGCATTTGAAAATTCAGCTCTGGTCTAAAACATGAAAATATTCCGAATATGGCTACTGTTTAAGCGATTGTTTTTGTGATGGTTTCATTTTCACAAATCAACAAATATGTGAAAATAAAAGACGAATAGAATTTGATACCTAAGTCATCATCAATAAAATTAAGCAAAACTGGAGCGGAAGGTGTTTGGATTCAAATGTGTTCTTTTACAGGAGCATTCTGTGATACAGTTTCATCCCCCCCAACTTGTCTAAAAATAATGAGATAATGGGATGTGTACCTAATCTGACATGCAGACTCAATCTACCTAAGAAGTTGCCTAGTTCTGACAGGAAGTCCTATTTTCTTGTCTGTTATTCATTAAGCATATGTGGGTCAAGATTTCCTCATTTAAACTAGATAGCCTCCTTTGTGATGCACTATGAGTTACAATATGCTCATCCACCAAGGACACAGTTCAGTGAGTTGTACTTGTACACACATTGACATGAACTGACCTTGGGTGATCTGGTATCGTATATCCTACCCAAAAACCAGGGGGTGTATTTTCTAAATACATTGGTGAATGAAAGCTACTGAACTGTGCCAAGGGAATTGAGATTGATTTTACTAGCTCATAGTGATGGTCAGATATTTTTGTTAGAGTGCAGGAAGGTTGTAAGTGCAATAGCTGCCATGTGATACATCTGTGTGCTGCTATGCATTAGGATAATTCAATTTGTCTTTCCTTTAGTCTGTGACTTTTGAAGTGGTTCTTCAGGCGACTGTGTCATCTGAATAATCAAGAGCCACTGACCAAAGACTTGGCAAAATAGCATGTTTGATAAAAATCTCTGACAAATGGCAGCTATTGCACTTACAACCTTCTTACATTCACATGACAATATAAGGTACTGTCTTCTCAGTTACAAGGAAGGGGATGAATAATCTTCCAAAAGAAGGACACAGAATGACCTCTGTACCATGACCAGTGCCGAGGGGAAAAGGTTGTAATGGATTATTGTCTAGGAAAAGTTGGGGCTAGAGGGGACATGTTAAGTTTATCCTAAGTGTGAAAAAGGTACTAGAATAGAATTATGCGTTAAGGTTCATGGATTATGATGACACCCAAGGCAAGAAATAGCAGCATCCTCATTTGTCTGTTTGATTAAGGTCAGAAGATATTCCTCTTCAGAGAGACTTGGGCAATTCTTGCAAATGCAAGGAATAGCTTTCTGTGGACAAGTAGTATATAAGATACAGATCTGTCAAGCCTGAGGTTTTGGGTTCAATGCCCGGGTGAATTACTTACTGTGTTTTATTGATAGTAAATTCCAGTTCTGAAAAAGTATTGGAAGGAAAGCACCCTGAGTGCCTCAATCTTGGCTGTAAATATGCCCCAAATTCACTCAATAACAACAGCATATAAGTTAAATTGAAAAAATACAAATTTGGAAGGCTTGGGTTCAAATCCACAGTGTGTTACTATCTTATCACCTTCGTATGGTGTTATGTATTAGTGTACCCATTGAAGAGAGCAGTGATTGATAATCTTGACTGTAATTACACCCATGTTGTTTAAACCTAAACCTAATTCAGACATTTTCATGTAGAATTCACAAACCTGAAATCTTGGGTTCAATTCCAGGTTGTTAATACTTAGTTACTTTCCTGTTTTGATGTTGTGAAAGCCAGTGAGGAATAGGGAGCAGAAGCAAAGAAAACACAAGTGATTGTAGTTACACCCTTTTTCTATTGTAAATTTGGCCTAAATCCTACAGGAGATACTTAGAGATAATCAAGATGGCATCCAAATTTGTGTCCATCTTGTGAAGGTTGTTAAGTTAACAAGCAGGATACCCACTCTTCATACCAGATGACCACTGAATGACACTCAGATGACCTTTAGCAAACATTACCAACAACTTTGAGTATCAATGCCCCATGACCATGCTAAATTTAGATTGATATATCAAAGTACAGCGACAGACAAATACACAGTTGTCATTTCTTTAGTTGTATAGAGAGTTGAAATGTATAACTGAAATAGACATGACTATATATATATATATATATTGGTGTATTAGACCATAACTGCACATTTCACTAGACAGCAGACAGCTAGATGTGGTTTTAAATTTCCTGACAAGGTTGTCTGTGATAAGTTCTGCATATTATCCCCCACAAATTTGCTAAAAATGTGTTAAACCATGACAACGTTAAGCTTTCTACTCCAGACACCTTAAGGGTACAAGCCAATAAGCACTTCCCTGCATGGCTACTACTACTAGGGAGACTATGACCATCATTTGTGCAGTCAATAATAGTCCCATATATTTGACCTTAAAGGGGCATTTTTCATGAATCACAGCCTCGTCCCCCTGACTTACCTAAAAAAAGTAGAGATTTTCATATCATCTGAACCGTTTGCCCAAGTATAGCATGTGTGCCTAACCTTATGTGCAAATTCGATCTACTCTGGAAGAAAATCGTAATGTTGTATTTTCTGTCCCTAAACAGATAGAAATTACAACACAGTGTCCCATGGGGCACCGCGATACAAAAATTTGCTCACAACATCAAAAGCTATCAAAACGCATTGTCAGAATCAACTGAAATTTTGGAAACAATCCTTTCTCGTGCATGTCTAGTAAACCATGAACAAAAAATGAGGTGCTAGGATCACGAAATACACCTTTTAAATCTTAAAATGTTTAAATATCTTAACTGCTTTTTGGTCAATATGGAATCTTCCATCCATATGTGCTCTACCAGAATAAATGATATTAATATACTAGGATGGCATTTTTCAAGTGAAGATGTAGTAATTTTTGAAGTACAGGAACTTCAAGTTAGTGCTTTTTTTAACTGATGGAAATGAGCAAAAAAAGCAAAAATTAACATTGTTAAAGTGATAAATATTGATAACTAACTTTGAAGAAAAGCAATGGTTTGACAAATTCAAACACCACCTTAAATTTGAGAGAAAATCATATGAGCACATACATGAAAGGTCCCGATATCGGCCCAATTTAACATTGTGTTCAGTGTGCGCTTGAAATAGTGTATTACACCCTTAAAATCAGGCTGTGATGGGCAAAATACAGATGAAGCTTTATAGTATGCCGATAAAGCTGGGTTCATCCTTCAGTTGTCGAGACAGTAGAAGCCAGAGTGAAGAGCTTAGAAATACTGTGCAGGAGTCTAGCAGACATGAATCCTACTGGCAATAAAATAATAACCGTGATTGATTTGGTTCATCTTATTAAATGATCTGCACGTATGGCAGGAAACAGGGAGTGACTCAACATTCAAAGTTACGATTTGGGAAAAAATAAGCATAAAAAAAATCTTCCTCGGCCACAGGATATGATTTATGATCCATAAGTAGTTATCGGTAGTTGACTTTTTGGGGGGGAAAATCAAAACACTGGCATAGAATACGTCCTGTTTAGCAAATGGGATATTGAATGAATCCATCATTTATGCCCTCTGACATGTTTTGAGATTGTCATATGTGGAGTCTATAGGAATGAAGGCCATTGTTGGAGTTTTTCTTTACTTTCTTTGATATCGTGCAAGTTGCTGCCAATTTTGTAAACTGTCAATGTTTGACCTTGAAAATTGGAGTCTATGTAGACTTGGCAATGCCAAATTTTGCAACATTCACACGCAAAAAAAAAATAATAACCCACTGAGGTCTACCACTTTTCATTGGTTCATTATGAAATAACCTCTGAGTAACCAATTAGAGTGGACCTATTTATCTATGTTCACCTTTAATCTTTTCTTACCTTGTCTCTGATTGGCTAATTGCATCATGGCATTATATGAATGACCAATCAAATCAACTAGCTGATTTTGGCATGTTCCAATGCAGCCTGTGAATGAATAAGCTCAGTGGCATACACAGAGGGCTCCAGCAATCTTTCGGCACATTGCAGTATGTCGCCAAAACACATACGAGACAACAAATTTGCCAATACTGTAAGTGGCTCTGTTTTGTACCGTGGAATGAATTGAGGTGGGAAGTGCATTTCAGTCCCCATTTTTTTAACCAATGTAGCAAACCAGCAGCTATTGCAGATGGGACTTTCTTGCCATAAAACTTTAGATTTATTGTGTAGAACCCCTTGCTAAACATGAGACCATGTCACCATTTGTTGAGTGCATAAAACTAGCAACTATTTTTTGCATCAAAAGCATTTTCATCTGTACTAGTATTGAATTGTCATGCCGCAAGTAACGTTACATCCACCCTTCACACACACATTGATTGTGTGCTATGCTACCGGAACTATTAAGAAAATAGACTACGGTATGTGGCCTATGGGATATGGCTTTCAATCCTATTAATCAAGAAACAATATCGTAAATTGTCCTTCCACACTTGTGCAATTGGTCCTCGCAATATATCAGACTGAGACGGGAGATTGTATAGTTGTCTGTTAGGGGAGCTACTCCCATGTTGGATTTACCACGGGTGTGGGTGGCAAAAAATGTTGAAGATGTGGGATTTTTGTTGGTGACACATGAAGTTTTGCATATTTAAAGTCTAAATTGGGTTTGACTAACAGAAGGCACTCATTCATGCACTTTTTGGCCTTTTTGAGATTTGGTACCCCAAAATCTATCTCACCTGTATTCCTAAAAATTTTTAAGGTCTAAACTCAAATCCACTTCCCATTGTAGATACAGCAGAATTTTACTCAATGGAGCACCATATACAGTTACCAACAAGAAAGAGTCCCACTCTTGAGTATAATTTTTTGAGTTAGGACCTCTGTTAGTCAGTCCCTTGATAATGTGCCTGTTTTCAAGAAAGGGGGTATTTTGACATCTTGTGCATCTGACAATTTCAACCTGCTCGACATGTTTTTTCAGTCATAAAGTAAATTAGTCCCTCTAAAATCACTTACAATGCAAGGAGGAAACATCTGATTTGAAAAAAATCATTTAAGTACCCTTACCAGAGGTATTAAGTTTGTGTTACATCTTTTGAATACAAGACCCTGATAAACAAATTTATTTGATAACAAGACCAAAATCTAGACCAAAGGATAAGAGATCCACTTGATTGTTAAGGGTACAACTGACTAGAAACAATTCCTAACTTTCTTTCTTCAACTGTAGGTGTAAACTGTCAGGGGAGATTGTTTGTCAAATTTGAATCAGGCCCGTGTACAACATCCTACATGGATGGTCCCCCCGAATTGTCCCCTGTAACAATTTTGCCAAGCTTTCTGCCCTCGCTCTTTCCTTGGATAAGGGAACTCATTATTATTCCGGTCAAAACATGGATTGTTCAGTGTCATCCCTTACGGTCTGGCTTTGCCTTCCCTCCTTCCTGTGTGTTCAGGATAATGATCTTATCTGAGTGTGGTAGAGTGATTCGTATCTATTGTCTTATTGAAAAGAGCCACGTGGCAGGGAATCATATACCCTCAGTGTCTAGATAGGGTAATTAATGGGCGACTGTACTAACAGATCTTATGGTAAGTGTTGCACATCCTGATGATTGTGAATTTTGGTACAACAAGTACTTTATACATTGATAATCCAAAAAAATTGATGGAAGCACTTGCCACACCCCTTTCATGGCCCTCAGCCTTGGATTCCAAGGTTACACAGGGGTAAAATTTTAAAAGTGTCCGATTGGTGTTGAACAGCACACCATGATGTCGTCTGGATACAAGGAATCCAAAAAGGTATAGTTATACTACCTGTGACTTATAGTTTAGGAATTATGGGTAAAAAACTATAAAATGGTAAAAAAGTCAATTTTGGTTTGTACAGGGGTCAAATTAAAAGTTAATTGCTCCATTGTAAAATTTGTGGTTCAAATTGTTGGTTTTTAGCTCATAGATGAACTATAGGATAGTTTGTTTTGACTATCTTACATGTCTGGTATTAACCAAAATGGCGAATAAAGTCAACAGCTATATGGCAGCTAGTGGCTTCTATTGACCTGTGACCTATTTTGTTGCAGATCCGTAAACTAAGCATAGAGATAAGGCAAACTAGTCCTTATTTAAATCCTTAGCTCTTGAAACAATATCACCACAATTACTGAATCCCAAGCAACTTTAACTTTTGACCATTTACACACACACACAAATTGACTTTTCACCATTTTTAGCCTATATTATAGGCTATTGTCACTCACTTTATCACTTAGAGTAGGAAACCCATGTTTCCCATAAACTAGTCTCTCATGTCTGGTTCCAATTCTTTTGAAACTCGCAGGTATGGAAGTAATGAAATTTCTTTGGAAAAGTAATGTTGTGAGTTTGGAAAATCTGAGCAGTGTTGCTTTTTGTGGGCATTTTGTTCGTCCTTTTGTGTTTTTGGACATGATTGTTTTGGTATGCAAAGATTATGCTGAATTGTCTGGTGTCCTACAATGTAGAAGCATGCTGTGTGAAAGCTGAAAGGCCATGCATTATCAATGCTGGCCTAGAGAGGCATTGCAGTTGCAGCCTAGTCTGATAACCACTTGGCAGTGGCCTTAGACCACACAGCTACCTAAGAGCAGCTATTTAGCCCATCCCACAATGCATCCGTTTTGGTACATTTCACATCAATATCCCATGCCTGAGCCCGGCGATGTGATCCCACACAAATTCCCTTTTTAATAACATCAAACTCGACCTTTTTCGACACCCTTTCCTGCACACAAACACTAGTACTTTAAAAATTTAATAATGAAGGTTTTGTACGCCTTAACTTCTTTACAATTCCCAAATACTGACCTATGTTTAGTACCGAACATAATAGGCACCTTGCAAGTGTAGGTGGGAATAGTGACAAACACCCCCTCTGGCTACTATGAAAGCAAGGTTTAAATGCAACCACGTTCTATTTCTTGGGGACTTGCATGATTACATATAACATTGTAGCTTTTCACATATTAATGAATGTGAACTGTTTTGCTTTTTCAAATATTTTTATGGATGATGAAGTGTTATAAAGCCTAGTATGGTATTATAAGTGGGTGGTAAAAATTAGCCCAATTTGCAAGCTAGTCGATCGGTTGAAATCGGTGTATATTAGTCGAGTTATTTTGATTTGTATTTTAGTAATCTATACTATAAAAGATTCGAACTGCGCCATGTTGTTTTTCCCTGGAGGCTGCCCATGTTGACCAGGCAGGTAGCCATGGGAGTGAATGTGTGTACCATATTCAGGTAATACCCTTCACATCGTGTCTCTCGACCTCGTGCTCGTGTTTATGTATCAAACTGCTGAAAAGGATTTTAGATTCCATTGAATTGCCAAATAAACGGTTGTAAACATAGCTAAACATGTTGTAAATAGGAGTAGATGAGTATTGAATCCGGTGGTTTTACCAAAGAGTACATACGTAAAGTGAGGGACCCGTTTCTAGGGTACGTGTTGTCGTCCATGTTCGTGGCTATACCCATGGTCCTTCGAGTTTGACCTTTGTGCTAGTTCTATGGAAATTATTTATTTATTGGTGATAAAAAAGAGAACAACATGGAGAACTACTACAAAATAGTCAAGATTGATTTATACTACGTATTTTAATGTCATTAAATGTTCTAATGCTCATTACCGCTTATTTTGACGCAATATCGGACCTTTCGTTGTAGACATTTTATTCGTGCTGGTAAGTTGACCTCGCTGATATTCGCTGGTGCCCTCTAACTCTTTTGCCCGTATATACCCATCGAGTTCTAACTATCTTCAAAGCGCTATGAGCGGCAAGGTACCAGTCTAAGTCCAAACATAGTTGTACTGGTATACACGAATTACTACAGCAAACATTGAAACTTCACGATTAACTGTGTTACTCCAATTAAATTCTTTGTTCAATATATAACATAAAATTCCTTGATAAATACAAACACCACTGACGTCAAGTGACTGCCACAAACTAAGTATAGGACTATTGTAATTAAATACTCGTGATGACCAAAGTCCGCATGATTTTTTTTTAAAATCCGGCGGGGGGGTTGGTGGTAAAGATGTTAACTGACACATGAGATAGTGTACGTAATCTTACTGTCATTAGCGACCTCATGTATCGTGTAATTGAGGCCGAGCTTCATTTGGTCATTTACTCAAAATATTAAAAAAATAAGACACCAACGAAAAACACTAGCATGAATAAGAAAACATACTTATGTGTATTTTTTAAGCATCTTATTTCAGTTCTTGCAACTTGTTACTCTATTGTTTTACAATTATGGTGAATGCAACTTGAAACGGTGTATAACATTGCGCAATTAGTAATATTGTTGTTATATCCACACACACACACTGTCAATATCACAGTGCAATTACAGCACAAATACTGTAAAAGGAAAAGAAATTCAGGAGCGTATTCTTTCCCATCGGCGCCTCGAAAATCCGCATGGGGCGGACCCTCTAACATTACGTATCGTTACCGCCTATCCTCTGCCAATATCAGCTATAGTAGTAGTAGTAGTAAAACAAAAGTTTAAATCCTGTTTTGTCCCCGCAACCGGGGGTGCCGGATTCACCTCACATTCGTAGCAATCGCCCTTACTCACCTCCTCCACTTCGCCCGATGCAACGCATTCCCCCATCCTCAACCCACCCTCCTACTCTTCCTCTCCACTTGCTTCCTCCATGTCCGCTTTGGTCGGCCCCTCTTCCTCAACCACCCACCTCAAACGCAAATCCCTTTAACATGCTCCTCATCCTTCCTCGCACGTGCCCATCCATCCTTACACCATTCGCCTTCGCCATCGTTCGCCAGCCGCCTCTTCCAAACCCAACATCTGCATCAACTTCCTCAGTCTTCTTCCTATCCCTCAAATTCCACACCACACCATTGTCTCACCATTGCTCTCTCTGCCCTTCTTAAAATCCCCACTCAGTTTCACTCAGGCACCATGTCTCACTCCCAAACAGCATCACTGATCTCACACAACCCCTGTATACCATCCCTTTCATCTTCAAAGGCAAATCTTCTCCCAATTAACATCTCACCACATTCTCTAAACTTCCACGCCCCTACCTTACTCTGGCTGTCACTGCCGCCTCACATCCACCACCCGCACTAAGCCTGTCACCTAGGTATGTATTGTGGTAAAAGGGGGTTTTTTCATTTGGGCCATAATTTACTAAAGTACATAGATAAAATACAGAGATAAAAACAACAGCAGTGGTCGTATCGTAGAAGCCATTTTTGGATTTGTTCTTTTACTACTTGTTCTTTGATATCGTGGGGCAAGTTGCTGCCAATTTTGTAAACTGTCAATGTTTGACCTTGAAAATTGGAGTCTATTTAGACTGGGCAATGTTGCCAAATTTTGCAACCCTCACAACGCAAAAAAAATAACCCACTGAGGTCTAACCACCTTGTCATTGGTGTTTCAGTATGAAATAACCTCCGAGTAACCAATTAGAGTGGACCTATTTATCTATGTTCACCTTTTAATGTAGCTTTTCTTACTTCCTCTCTGATTGGCTATTGCATCAGGGAATTATAATGACCATCAAACAGCTATACTGATTTTGGCAGTTCCACTGCCGCCGGTTAGTGGGAATAAGCTCAGTGGCATACACAGAGGGCTCCAGCAATCTTTCGGCACATTGCAGTATGGGTCGCCAAAACACATACGATACAACAAATTTGCCAATAATTTAAGTGGCTCTGTTTTGTACCGTGGAAATGAATTGAGGAATGTGAAGGTGCATTATCTGTCCCCATTTTAATTAAGCAATATGTAACAAAAAACCGGCAGCTATTGGCAGATGGGACTTTCTTATTTGGCCCATAAAACTTTAGATTTATTGTGTAGAGCCCCTTGCTAAAACTGAAGACCATGTTAACCATTTGTTGATGCAAAAAACTAGCGACTATTTTGCAGCAAAAGCTTTCATCCATAACTAGTATTTGTCATGTTGCCGCCAGTAACGGTACCCAAACACATCCACACACACCCTCACCACACACCACACACACACACACACACATTGGATTGGCGTGTTATGCTACCGGAACTGTAAGAACATTAGACTACGTATTTGGCCTCTGGGTATGGTTCATCCTAATTCCTATTAATCAAGAAACAATATCGTAATTGTTTTGCCACACTAGCGCAAGTTGTCCTAGAATTATCAGACTGAGACGGAGAAGATTGTATACTTGTCTGTAGGGGAGCTACTCCCATGTGTGGATTTGAACATGGCAGAAAAATCGCTGATGTGGATTTTTGTTGGCGACACATAGTGAAGGTGCATATTTAAAAAATTGAGGGGTTGGCTGAACAAGGCCCTAACTTTCTCATGCACTTTTTTGGCCATTTTGAATGTGGTACCCAGAAATCTGTATCACCCTATATTCCTAAATTTATAAGGTCTAAACTCAATTCCACTTCCCTTTGTAGATACAGCAGAATTTCACTTGGCCACATCTCAATGGACCAATACAGTTCCCAACAGAATCCCAACTCTGATTTAAGCATTTTTTTTGAGTTAGGACCTTCTAATAGTCAACCCCCCCCTTGAATGTGCCCTGTTTCAAAAATGGGTGATATAACATATTTTGCATTGACAATTTCAACCTCTGATCGACATTTTTTTTTTGCAGTCTAATAATTACAGTCTCTAAAAGACCTAACAAGCAAATGGAAACATCTGATTTGGAAAAAAAAAAAAATCATTTTAAGTACCCTTGACATGGGGTTTAAGTTTGTGTTACACTTTGAATTCAAGACCCGGACAAAAATACTTTGAAAACACACCAAAATGCTAGACCAAAAATAGAGAGGTCCGCTTGGTTGTTTAGGGTAAAACTGACTAGAAACAATGGCCACTTTCTTGCTTCAGACCTAACGGTATAAATTTGGTCAAAAGGGGAAGATTGTTGGTCACATTTGATCAGCATGTGTACAACATCCTACTTGGATGGGTCCCCCCAATTAACTCATACAATTTTGACAAGCTGTCTGCCCGTCGCTCTTCCTTGGGATAAGGGAACCATTTTATATATTCCAGTTCAAAAACATGGAATGGATTGTTTCTTGTCATCCCTTATGGGTCTGGCTTGCCTTCCCTCCTTCCTGTAGTGTGCATGGATCTGAAGTCTTAATCTGACGTGTGGTGATTACTATCCATGTCTTATTGAAAAGAGCCACGTGCAGGGAATATATCCGCTAGTGTCTAGGATAGGGTAAAAGGATGACTGTTTGCCTTCAAGACACTATTACTATCTGGTCTTCATGTGCAAAAAGGCTCTTATTTTTGAGCTTCTCATTGTTATGCTTTCTTTTACCATGGTTACTTCTTTTTTCCTATAGTTACTCACTAAGTGTCAGTTTTCATTCGGTTGTATCCTGAATTCAGTTTGTTTGTAGCCAAATTCCACATCTTATTTATTCAGCTTATTTTTGGAACATTTAACCACATTTAGGTTCCAGATTCAGACTTTCCGATTTTTTTTACAGTTTTAGGTTGTTTTTCAATCGATAATGAGTAGCATCTCTATCACATAGAAAAAGGTTGTAACTTTTATTGTCAGAGTGTGATTTGCAGTGTTACATATAATTTGACAGCTAGAGAAAGTATTCTCCTTTAAATTCTGTTAAATTCCACTGGTCAATTTTGGTTGGTTATTCATAGAATAATATGATCTACTCCGCCAGTCAATGGTTATTAAACCATAGCTTTAAATCCGGTTTTGGTCCCCGCTAACAGGGGGTGGCCAGATTGACCTCACACTCAGCAATACTGCTGTTGTGTGAGGATTTTATTGGAGCAAAATTGAAAATTGGACGGATGCCCCCTTGCTGACGCCAATCCACAGTATTTGGCGGTGGGCCTAGCCGTTGGGCAACCACGCCCAACATGCACGCAAGGCAGCATGTGGTGGATGGCCGCCATAGCTCTCCAGAGCTGACGCCCTGTAGGTAGATCCCTTTTCATTCTACTAGTTAAACCAGTCCTCCTCTAAGATTTCCTTAGACCCAAGTGTGACGGTTTAGGCCGTCGACAACTCGGCCCTGGGACAGGTGGTACTGGTTCCAGGATACCATTACCAGGCCCTCAAAGAAATCTGACCTGACCTGAATGCAGTGTATAGAAAAGCTTAAGAGGTGTATACGATGACAAAAAGGGTCTAATTTTTGATTGTTACTCAGAGTGATTTAATCATGTTATGTAATAAGCAGCAAGTACTGAAAAAGGTGGTAAATGCGGTTGCAAGAACCATAAGAATATAAAGGGAGGACTGAATCAGTGTATTGAATAACCTTCCCATATCCCTATTTCTCTCATCCCTGGTGTCGTGGTGGTGGTGCATGCATTCAGTGTCGTGGTTTTTTTTAATTGTTTACACAAGCCACGCACATAAAAAGTGTTGGATTCCCCATTTTCATTGGTCTGAGGCTGATTGTTGGCAATAATTATACAAAAATCAATGGAGAAGAAACATCTCTCTAAGGAAAGGGGAGTGGTTCATGACCAAAAACCAAACTGCCAAAAGTCGACCAATTTGCTAGAGTGCAGGTTGGGGATGTAACTTCCCATATGCTCTTGGATGTTTGTCCATTAAAGAGAAATGAGGACATTTCCCGAAAGAAGTGCCCCCCAATTTTTTTGAAACACGGATGCTTACAGATGTTTAGAATCACCCTGAAGTGAATAAGCCCAAGACTCCATCTTTTATGTAATACGAGGATGATTTAGATTTCTGTCCCGTGCACGACAGAAAATTAAAAGCATTGTTTTCTAATAAGGGACCGACTATGATGGCAGGCAAGTTCAAAACACGGTTTGTGCGGTTTTGCTTTTGTACTTGTTTGTCCATAAACAATTTAAAAAGTTTTCTCGATAGGTGGCTACAACCAATCCAGTGCATTTTGAGAGAAATTTGTATTCTCAAAAAATCTGTCACTTTAACTGATCTAGTGAGTATGTGGCTAATGTTAGAAGTTAGGCTCACCCACAGAGCTAGAAGATAAAGCCAAGAGGGGAACGCTCGTGTATATGAATAGGCCAGCAACGTACAGATTTCTCTCACACCGCTCGCTCGCCATCCTTCTTGTTGCGCAATCCTTCGACGTTCGTCGACTGTTACCTGCACAAGCACAACCGCACCTACAAATCTATGCGTCACGCATTATGTTACAATGTTGCTTTCTCCATGTTTTCCATTGTCTGGATTGGCTGGGCGATTTTTCAGCAATAATTAATCGAAAACCAATCGATGAAGAAACCGCCCTCTAAAAAAAGATTCCTGCATTCCTAATGCCCAAAAGGTGTCTTGATTGACCCGTGTTAATTTTGCCTTAGTGGAAAAGAGATATTTGATTCCGAGTGATAGCATGTGGCATCAGTTTTATTGTTGTTTTCACTCGCTAAGTGTGACGAATGTAAAAACACTGCGTGGCTTTACGGTCTTATAACTATGCTAAGGACTTTCCAATTACGACGATACGTAAACCAATTGGTGGTGCCTCAAAACTTGATAAAGAAGTACACTATGCTTATTAGAATACTTTTGGGCACCTTGATTTTGGTTACGACGTTTCGGGAGAATCTTCGTGTCTAACCTCTTATGTAAGTCCCGTTGGCCTCACTCTTTCTTGACTCATCTGTCCTTTGTTTTTGAAATCTGATGTGGTGTGGAAACGAGTCATGGATGTTTACATGTTGCGCACTATCCAGAATTGCAAAATGTCTTTTGTTATGTAAGTTCCAGGATCATCAACATGTACAGATGTAATTTGGGAATTCTTACAGGAGAGTGAGAGCCTAAACTAACTCCACAGTTAAAGTTTGTAACTTGATAGCATGCAGATACCTTTTCAACAGACTTTGTATATGTAAGCGGGGTGTCCCACCTGCGGCCCGCGGGCCATTACATCCCTCTAAGAGCCGTGCATCCGGCCCCCGTGAGTATTTTTTTTCGCCCCACCAAACTAAAAATTCATACGTATCTGAAATAATAGATTTTTTTTTTAAAATTCATTTGAATTAGTACAATTTTCATCAATCTGAAATGAGGTCAAAGTTCGTTCAGGGGTCATTTAGGCTCATAACCATAATCACAGACTGTTTTGGACCACTTTCCTATTTTAGTTTTTGACGCATCTAATAATTATACATAAAAAATAACAATTGGAGAAAAGACGGGTAAAAACCTACATATTAAAGACCACAGTCAAAAGGTGAACTTGATTTCATGCAGATTACTTTTCAACAGGTCTTTCCATGGTATTAATCCTGGTTTTGCAGACATTGACTATGCCTAATTAATTTGCTGGTTAAGAATACTCAGATCTCAGGCAAGACCCGGCTTTCCTCTAAATTTCCATAGGACTCGTGCATAAAACAATGCAATAACAAAAAGGTCTCCAGCTTACCATAATACCAATAAACCATGAAATTGTGTAAGTTGCAACCCCTAACGCCTGCTTCATTGGTGCATGGTGGGTCCGTCGCAGCAAAGCCCCTTAAGGTCATCCTCCTCGGAGGTCAGAGGATTTCCAGGGGCAAATAAGGATGTAGCCAGGCCTATTACATGCCTTTATGGGTGCTGTTATTCATCTGTTGGGAACGGCTGTAAAATGCTGTGCCCAGTTTCGTGAAGTTGAGTTTTTGGCATTTTTGCATCAGAAGTGGGCATGATTTTTTTGTGAATGGGGTGATAGGGGTGCTTTTTAGATTGTTTTTTGCTCGATATCAATTAAGTATTGATGTTTTCCTAGTAAGTATCAATTGATTCAAAGGCATGAAATGAATACTGACTGTGGTATCGGGGATAATTAACAAAGATACTTGCATAGGCATAGGGTACGGAGGAAAACTATCACGGTACTACGGAAAAACTATTGACAAGAGGTTTGATTAAAAGATCATTTTTTTATAGTTATTTACATTTAATTAGTTTTTTACACTATCTGTGCGCAGTATCCTTCCAATTTTAACAGGGATCAAATTATCACACGGGGAGGAAGGCAAAGAAATCTTGTTATTGAAGTCACTGCTAAATATACTGTTTACACTTACTAATCAAATAATGTAATTCTTTTTGTGTGTAGCCTCCTTATTTCAAATAATTATAAAAAACAATACAGGTACCCGCATTTTCTTTCTTCAAAAAAATGTGGAGAACTCCTTAGACTGTTATGTAATGCTAAAGTTGGCACAAGAAGTCTTCATGTCCCCATATTAAACTCATAACCTAAGGGCAACGTTATTAGTTCTACACAAGAAGACATACAATGGGTACTAAGTTATGAAAGCATATTAGTCGTGGTTGGTCAGTTGATGACACTAAAATGGGTATGTCGTATTATCTTTTGGTTTATAAAGTCCTTTTCCCCCCCAGCACTGGGTTGGTTGAATTACATACTGGACGTTTGAGGCACTGTTCCACCTTTCACCAAACAAATTGTTTAAAACCTTTTAATTTTGCCGCTAAAATAAAAAGATTCCCCCCCCCTGTATTATAATTGCATTACATTTTTTCTTCTTTTCTGACGTAAATATTTAAAGTGTCAAACATCTGCTCATAGATGAGTTACATATCTTCATCACTTACTTTTTGGCTTGCTAATTGATTCCTCCTTTTCCTTCCCATGGTATCTCATCGGCCCAAAAGGTATTTTCAAGCAATCCCATGATTGGCCCCCATTGCAATTTACTCCATCTTTACTGTACTGCAATATGCATCAGTACTTTGGGATACAAAGCCTAAAATTCACAAAATGTCCATTTTTTTTCATATTCTTGGAGATCGCACATATTTTTGCTTAGGCCTTTAAGTTTTTTGTAAAAAGGCATCAAGGTCTGACTTTTTGTGTGGTTGGAATAGCTCTGACATGGGTCACAATACCGTCAGCAATGTATAAATTTCCCAACATAATGCATTAGGTATTGGGTTGACCATATCGCGAGTATGACCTGTATTTTCAAATCTCTAACAGGTGCAATTGCCCAACAATGCATAGTCAAACTACTAAGTAGATCCATAATCGATTGCCATATTCTCAATTCTCACAAGTTCAGGGACTCATATCAACCTTTGGTACTGAGCAATGTGGATGTACTAGTTTCCTGGTGCATGAAGTTATGGTATAATTTGTTCCCTTCAATTCGCTGTGCTCATTCAGTGACCCCCCTATACAATGAGTAGAGATTGACCCTAATGGTTTCTTGGAGATATTATGAAAAGTCACAGTGTCAATAACCTATTTCCACCATTTTACTGGTGAATGACACATTGATTCCTGTGGAGTGGAATTATGATACTTTGTCTCAATTTCATGGCCACAGTTCATCTCCGCAGTATATAAAGGAATACTATAGATTGACCCAGTGACTTCTGGATATACATCCGTCCTTCCAATTCCATGGGCAGAATTCAAACAACAATATGCAACAATGCCCCCCGTGGTTATTGGCTAAAGTTACCAGTACCCAGAAAAACATGGGGTTAATTTTAAGTTCAACTACTCATCATATGGATCACTTCTGTGGCAGGCATGGGGGGTGAGGATATAAATAGCAATACATGATTTAGGGTCGGCTAATCACCTGTCCTGACACATAGAATTTTGACACCGATTATCTTGATTTCCCCTTCCCTCCATAAGGAACCGTGACTCTATTTTGCACTTGTCCCATGGTAGTGTATCTGGGATGTATTCAATCTAGCTTATGATTGAATTAAATAACCTATAAGTGGATAAGTTAGTTTTGAAGAAGAACCCATTACCTATACCCCCTCGTGTGAATTTCCTATCAACAGAAACAGTACTAGGTACTCGATGCCTTTACCGCTCCGTACCATTCGCTCTACTCGTGCAGTTTTGGTAGGCAATCGCAAGCGATATCGGGATCAATCTTAACAAGTATTTAAAAAAAAACCTGTGTCGGGTCGCCAGGCATAATTTTAAAGCAATATGAACAATCCTTAAAAAATCATTTAAAGGATAGATTGTTTTTTTTAGTTTTAAGAAGTTGCACTTTTATTACACAGAAACATGTTATCAAAAGAAAATCTCATAACTGAATTAAAGTAGATTTGATACATGAGCATAAGATTGCATTAGAACCAATCACCTGGTTTACAACTTTGATCTCCCGGTGACTTTGACCTTGGGGTGTGACCTTTGACCTCACGTAGTTCTAAGCTTTAATTTAACATAGCTTAAACACCCTCCAGTCATTTCAAATAAGAAAAATAGAAAAAACGCCCAATTGGGCGCAAAATGTGTTAAAACTGAATCCCCAAGTTTATAAGCTTAATTAAACATAGTTAACACCTTCTGTCATTTCAAAAAAAATAGAAAAAACTCCCAATTGGCGCAAATGTGGTTAAAACTGAAATCCCCAAGTTATAAGCTAAGCTTTAATTGAACATATTGACGCCGTCCTTGGGTCATTTCAATAAAGAAAATAGAAAACTACGCCCATGGGGCGCAAATGTGTTCACACTGAATCCCCAATTATAAGCGTTAATTTAACCTAGGTGACACCTTCCCGTCATTTTCAATAAAGAAATTAGAAAAAACGCCCAATTGGCGCAAATTTGTTAAAAAAACGAATCCCCCAAGTTATAAGCTTTAATTTAACATAGGTTCACCTTCCTGTCATTTTCAAATTCAAGAAAATAGAAAAAAACGCCCAATTGGGCGCACAATTTTTAAACGTGAATCCCCCCAAGTTATAATCTTTTAATTTTAACAATAGGTTACACCTTCCTGGCCATTTCAATAAAGAAAATAGAAAAAAAAAAAACGCCCATTGGGCGCAAAATGTTAAACTGAATCCCCCAAGTTATAAGCCTTTAATTTAAATAGGTTTACATCTTCCTGTCATTTGCAAATAAAGAAAATAGAAAAAACGCCCAATTTGGCGCAAAATGTGTTAAAACTGAATCCCCAAAGTTATAAGCTTTAATTTAACATCGGTTACACCTTCCTGTCATTTCAAGAAAGAACTAGAAAAAAACGCCCAATTGGGCGCAAAAGGGTGTAAACTGAAATCCCCAATTTATAAGCTTTTATTTAACATAGGTACACTTCTGTCATTTCAAATAAAGAAGATAGAAACAACCCCCAATTGTGCGGCAAAATGTGTTAAACCTGAATCCCAATTATAAGCTTTAATTTTACATAGGTTAACCTGTCCTGTCATTTCAAATAAGAAAATAGTTAAAACGGCCCATGGGCGCAAAATGTGTTAGAACTGAATCCCCAAGTTATAAGCTTTAATTTAAGATGGTACACCTTCCTGTCATTTCAAATAAAAACTAGAAAAAACGCCCAATTGGGCGCAAAATGTTGTTAAAACTGAATCTCCCCAAGTTATAACTTTAATTTTAACATAGGTTACCTTCCTGTCATTTCAATAAAGAAATAGAAAAACGCCCAATTGGCGGCAAAATGGGTTAAAACTGAATCCCCAATTAGTCAGCTTTATTAGCATAGGTTACACCGTCCTTTCATTTCAAATAAATAAATAGCAAAAACGCCAATTTGGGCCAAAATGTGTTAACGCTAATACTGATCCCCAATTATAGCTTTAATTTCACATAGGTTACACCTTCCATCTTTCAATAAAGAAAATAGAAAAAACGCCCAATTGGCGCAAACTGTGTTAAAACTGAATCCTAAATTCTAAGGTTCAACTTTATTTAATGTAGGTTACACCTTCCTGTCTTTTCAAATAAGAATGTTACCTAAACTTCGTCTTAAATATATCACCACAATAATGGTAAAAGCTTCAATCATTACGTAGTATAACTCTACTGGCCGGATCATTTGGTTACTTATAACTCCTATTTTTGTTACTCACCCTTTATCTATCCCGGCAACGTTTTAAACCAAACTCCCATCAAAAAGCGTCTTCACAGAGACTAAAATATCAAGAAATGCTTTTTTTAAAGGCCATTTCAAACAGGCAATGAATGTTATTCTTTGTCTGAAATTGCATCGATAACACACCCACACTAAAACTAACTTCCAAATTAACTAGTAGTTCTGTAGATCATTTTCATAAAAGACACATTTAATGAAACTGAACCTTCAGCTAAAAAAATAGACTCCTTCGCAATTTTGAGACAGTGGTTTTCTAATAGTCGGGTCGCTAAGGCGACCCTACAAAAATGAATAAATCAAGATCAGTACTAGCCGGTTTGTGATTGATGATTAGTGAATACAACCCTTCTTAATCCAGGTTGCTCTATTTCCTTCCTGTCTGAAATCTGACTGTAATCTTAATCATATCGATTATCATACATTGTTCGCCTTGTCCAGTCAATGTCTGACTGCCATTTTATATCTGCCTGCAACATAATCTTGGAAGTCTTAGGATATTGACCAGATCAATTCTGCTTGGTATACTAATCTATATAAAGTTAAGCTTATGGTAGATAGCCTGATCCTTGACTACAACTGTTTCTGAGCACAGGGATTCTCTGTTTCCCATAATGGTCAACTAACTAAATTCCACAAATGCAGACAAGTCAAAAATTTCCTCGGGACACAATGATAATTTCCCTCTAGGATAGCAAATTTTCCCTTCAAAATGGAATTTTCCCCCCTGAGGTGACAAAGTTGCCCACTAGTTATGTATTTCTTTATTTTAAAGACCAACATTTTCCTCCAAATGTAAAACTTTCCTAGGACCGGACAATTATCACTTTATTGTTACTTATTTCTTAAAAAATCCAAATCATAAATAAATATTGTAACTCAAAGATAAAATGCCAGACTGCAAGTCTCTCTTGCCAGTAAAAAAAAATATCTTACAAAAACAGGGATGAAATAAGACATCGGTGAGGTTGTTCTCTAAAAAGATTGAAGTGGCCATATTTCTAATTAACAATTAGAAATTTCTAGATCTATAATCAGCTCTATATTTCGGATTGTTTTACATGTAAAAAAAGAGTTTTGCAGATGAGTCATCGGACTCGAACGGGTGCATCTTGCTGCTTATCCGATGTTCGCTTTGTAATAGCTGTTAATAGTATAGGGGATCCACAAGGGAACCATCTTAAAATTAACTGGTCATGTCTAGTCATCATGGTCAGTGGTCAGTCTTCCAATGACCATTCAAGGAACTTGTTCGCAATTGTCTTTTTAGGAAATGACTCACAGTGTATCCCTGTATTAAATTATAACTAGGGTTAGACCCAGAAGGTCATGCAGTTGGATCTAGAGGTAAGCGGTACCAGTGCACCGACCAACGGGAGGATTCTTGATGATCCTCCCATAGGTTTACTGTATAAAGGCTGACTCAGAGATTTCAAAACATAATTTTGGACGGATTGTGCAACAAAATCCAGCTTATGAAATGGCAATGTCTGGATGGATGCGTGTATGTGTGTGTGTGTCTAGATACAAAAAAGGTAAACATTTTGCCACAACTTTTTTTCCAGATGACCTAGAGTAGCCAAACTTTAGGTATATTGTAGGAGGGGACAAGCCCCTACTAACCATGTAATTCATTCTCCCAGGGTCCTCCCCTGGGTCTGACAGGGGGTGGGGAAATGTCAAAAAGGTCAACATTTCACAAAAAAAGGTCAACATTTTGCCATATCTAGATCTAAAGATGGTCACCTAAAATGTTCAATTCCAAAGTTAGAGATGAATTCAGATTTTCCGTTTTCATGCAGTAAACATTTATGTAGGCCTACAGTATTACAGCGCCATAGGATATCGTGTAAAAAAATTATGGATCCGGAATTTTCTAACAAATTTGTGATTTTCTATATGAAGGATTTTGATTTGAGCTTAGTTATTTCACACAATGATTATTATATTGACAAGCATTATTTATATGCAGAAAACATGATTTGTTTGAAAATTGAGTGCACCCTCAGTCAGCCTTTAAGGGAAACGAGTATATTTACCAAGGATACAAATATCCCTAAATAAGCACTTAATTGGTTGTGGAATACCTACCAAAAACATCAAGGTTTTTAAAGTCTGACTCAGAGATTTTGAAATATTATTTTTTTTGTGTAATAATGTAAAATAGTCAACTAAAACTAAAGATGTAACCTAAAATGCACAATTCTGAAATTGAGATGAAATCAGATTTTTTGTTTTTGATGCAGTAAACATTTATGTGTAGTATTACGTTATCATTACGTCCATAGGAATACTGGTGTATAACAAAAATTCCGATCGGAATTTTATACAAAAGGTGGACTCATTCATATGAATGATTTCGATTTAAGCTTATCAATTTCAAACAGATTATTATAATGGACAAGCAGAATTTAAATGCAGAAACCATGATTTGTTTGAAAATGAGTGCACGCCCTCATCAGGATTGAAATCTCTGAGGTCGGCTTTAGGGAGACGAGTATATTTAACGAGGATCAAATTTCCCTAAATAAGGACTAATTGGTTGCGGAATACCTACCAAATACATTTCTTGATTTAAAGACAAAACATATACCAAAAGAATACCTAATTGATCTGTGCTCTTAGTGCTTTGATGTTTGATGTATTTGATGATACAATAGGCCAATTGGGTGTGTGTTGGAGTGTGTGTGGTTGGCAAGTTTAGGAAACTCACGGGGTCAGGCGGGGGGTCACTCACGCACTCACTCACTCACTCACTCACTCACTCACTCACTTCACTCACTCTCACTCACTTAAGCTTAAATCATGTCTGGTATTTGAACAGAATTCATATCTAGTTGTATAACTTTTCACACAGGGGGGGGGGGGGGGGGGGGGGAGGGTCAGTGGGTAGTAATAAAGGGTGGGTGTAATCACACTTAATTAACGTGCAGTATTCCCTTATGTAATCATCAGAACAACAGATATAATGCACAACTTAATTAAACGTGCAGTATATCCGTTTGTATGATACATGATGGTTCTGGTCCATAACAATATTATAACCATTGTAATTGGGTCACCCCCTGTACCTTTGTCAAGTTCACATCCTCAGGTAGTCTCTACTATAATAAGTAGTATTAGGAATATTAAATATTGTTCTGATCAGTTGCATTTAGCCTTGACCCTTTTCTAAGCCCCTCCCCCTACCCCATGCCCACAGAAGGATTTTCCTTTCACTCAATACCCACCCTCCAGCTCTCTAATCCCCCTACTGTGTACTAATTTGATGACCCTGAACTTGAGAACTAACATAGGATACTGTGGAGTGTTTTTTTTCAAAAATTCCAAAAATGGACCTGTGTATTATTAACGGAATTACAAAGTCAAAACTGAGTACCTCAACTCCACACAATCCTCTAAAGCTTTTACTTGAATTTGTGGTGGTGATTCTCTGTATCTAAACCCAGAGGTTGTTTGAATCAATCCCAGAATGCATTGCAATATGGCCATACCCTCTATAATAAATGCATGTTAGTACTATCCCATAAAGTGTTCCTAAAAGTGTAAAAACCACAAGACATTCATGATTATGCTAAAAATTACCAACGTACTTTTGAGCGAAAATCAGTGTAAAGTTTGGGATTTTATGTGTTAGATGTGATTTTTGGATCCATGACCTTTATATCATGGTGAAATTTCCAAAACTGGTGCATTGTGTGATTAAGATCACGCCAAGATCCCTTTTCTTTAGGTTACACCAAACTTTCAAAGTTATGCATATTTAACCACATAATGGAATCAGCATGCAAATGCATTCAAATAGTCCAAACAAGCCTAGTCTTATGCGTGTTTTAAGATGACTTGCATGTTTATACCATACCAATCGACATGTAACCAGAATGAAAAGGGTTAACATTTATTTCATGTCAAGTTATTTTATTGAATAAATTCATGACCAGACATATTAATCTCACATTTGTCATATTTCCTGGCAATATTTATTCAGAAAATTTGACTAGGTAATTGGACGGCTCAGTCCGTAAGTTTTGACTCACGCACCCGAGCAGTTAAAGACGAGACAATTCTGATGCACATTCAATACTCGCTTCTCTCTAGAGACCTTGAGCCCAATTAGACTCTTACTAACGAAATCTAGTATTAAATGTTGGTTTTTAGCGCTCTGGGTTTTAATTTTGTACAAGTTTGAGAAGTTCAAATGGCTATCCTGTTTACTGGCTGGTACCACCAGTTTGGAAGATCTGTCGGTTATGAAATTCAACTTAATTTGATGATATTCAGAGTTGGGTAAAGGGATAGTCCAGCTTGGTAATGGCCTCATCCCCAGAACCCCCCATTTACCAAAGAGGTCAAATTTTGGTATCTGAAGAAACACCTATTTTTTCTCACTTACGCTGTGAAATCTAGGTTTGACGGTTGTTTGGTTTGGCTGTTATGAAAAAAATATGACCCATTTTGGTCGACCAATATAACTTTTTACACAATACTCTATTAGGTTACAAAATGCATACTTATCTCTCACATCAAAAGGGGCTGAAATATCATTGAAACTTTACAGATGGGCTTTGGTGAAGGCCATTCGATCAAGATGAAAACTTTATATACTTAAATCATTCATCTCCCTTTACAAGATGCAAGATTGAGGTCGTCGTTCGAATCTGGCCAAGCGCACATTGTTTTTTGCAACACTTGTGTGCACTGGTCTATCTCCAGAAAGGAGTATATCTGGGCGCACACCACTATATAAACGCTCCATTGAAATCCACCAAATACCACATCGCCCCGCTGATTTGCACCCTCGTTACAATATTTTGACTGTTTTGAATTATTTCGCTATAGACCACAACTGAAACTTTCAAAGAATTTGCAATTTTTGATGTAATTCTAGTATAGATTAAAAAAAGGCATATGAACAGGACACCACCCTATTGAGCCGACGTTACGCATCATAGCTGCTTTCGAACAGAGCCGGAAAAAGTCGAGGGGGCATAGTTTCTACACAGAATCGAATTCAAAATTTCGTGTGATAATCTCAGCGATGGTCAAGCTATACTCTTTCATTTTATTATAATATACCACCCTCACTGGAAAACGGTCCCCAAAGGACTGCAAAAATATCTCACACATGATTGTATTTTCTCCCTTTAGCCAAAGCGAAAATGACTATTTGTATATTTGTCCCAACAAATTTAAACCAAAAGGACTGAAAAAATGCAGCTGCATACTCTATTTGAACAGTATGTAAAAAGTAATCCAACAGTCGTGGGCAGTGTTCTTGAGATATATGGTTTTAATTTTAAGGGTATTGCTGTGGCTAAATTTAGTGTCAAATTATCATGTAATCTAAACCTTTTCATTGTAGAAATCGTCAAGTTTATATTTATTTAATTACCAATTTGAAATGGTCACAAATGAAAACCCCAGGTTATTCGTACCGAGTCTGGCTCAGCGGAGGTGTGAATTAAAAATGTAATTCGCCCAAGTTCAGATATTCAAAAACGAGGCTAGATGCATGCGAGATTGTGAAGCAGGCAGATGTGCATGGAAGCGACTCGGATAAGACGAGTCTGATCGCTGGGAGGGAAATGCCAAAGCAAATTTAGGGCAGCAATTTGGGTGTACAGATAAGACGGTCTGCATGCCTTTTGGGAGGAGCCCCGAGAATTAAATATCAGTATCAATAAATTGCCAGTGTGGGTAGCTGAAATTAACTCCTTCAGTGCTGGTGAATTCTTTGTTTAACCAATGCTTCCCTGGAGAACTCATCAATGCCTTCAAGGAACCGCTGACTGAACCAAGAACTAAACATCCTTGTTTTCATTCAATTTCTAGCCCCGCGTCCTATAAATACTCTCAGAGAAGCAAACTATTGATACTATGACACAATTATTGACATGCGTGGTGTTCTTTTTTGCAACTCTTACTCGCATGCGACATAATCTGACAGTTAAAACAATGACAAATCAATTAAACTTCTTTTATTTTCCACAAAATGCAACAAAAGTACAATAATGTATTATTTAATACAAATTACAATTATGATAAGACATTTTAAACATTTAATATGCATTGTGGAGGGAACTGAGTAATAAGCCAAAGGCCTGTAAAATCCCAGCTACCTTAGATGTTATGAATTATATTTATCTAATAGTAATCTTTTATATTATTGATCAATCAAAATGAGTCTGAAGTCGGTCAGATTCAATTTTTACTTTTCCATGTAACTATATTCACCATTTAAAAGCTACATTTTGCTGAACCCCCCATTGAAATTGAACCAATTATTCAACGATATAATCATTTGAAGGGAGGCAAAATCAATAGGAAACAAAAGACATTTTCTCCTTGTTTGGCTATATCGCAATTTCAATATTTGCGACTTCCGAATCATTTTGCTTGACACTCACATATGAAGATGTAATATTTTAAAAATATTTTAACAGTTTGCATTTTTGACTTCAATAAAATACAGAAATTAAAAATTTCAATATTTAACACCACAGTATCGAATTAATTTTTCGCATAATCCAATTTGAATTGAATCTGAAAATCAGAAGCATGTCTAGTATTATAGAATGAATTATCAAATTAGCTGTAAACATGTTTTTCAAAGCATTAGGGAGTAAGTTATTGCAGAGTTTGTAATAAAAGTACCCACTCTAAATCAATAAATGCATCAATTTTCAATGCCTTATATTTCGAAAATAACAGAGGACTTGATGAACATCTGTATTCACAATTCCCACTAATCTCAAGTGTGTCAAGCTTTTGCAGTATGTGAATCTTCTCTTTTTTATTCAACTTACCAGCACTTCCCACACTGTTAAGCCATACTTAATTAAGGAAGAAGTAAAGTATTATACAATTAACTATTACACGGTCAGGCAGGAAGGTCCTAACGTTTGCCAGTACAACCAATCTTTCTTGAACATTTTTGCTCAAATTGGTTAATATGCTCTTTCCAGAAAGTTTGGTCATACAATGACCAAGAAATTCAACTGAAATCACTTTATTTATTTTATATTATTATCTTAATTTCTATTTCATCATTTAATTTGTTGGTTTTGTTATGAGTTCCAAAAAAGCATATAGGTGGTTTTATTTAGATTTAATGAAAGTGTATTTGATTGAAACCATGGTCATTTAATTTGCAATTCCATCATTCAGAATGTCATTAAAATCTGAACATTCTATTTGAGTTAAAATGCACTAGTATCATCTGCATATAAAACAAATGATAGCTTGGAGCAGCATTAGCATTTGGATATCATTTAATAAATTATGAAACCTAAAGGTCAAGAGAGAACCATGAGGCATTCCCCAGTCAATAGATTTTCATGAAGACTCAATGAATTATAATTTAATATTGTTTTCTATTGTAGATAACTTAAACCAATTTAGCACAACACCTCGAAAATCCATAATGTGAAAGCTTTGCTAGCAAGTATTAGTGTAAGATCTGGGACAAGATAACCAGTGTCTGAGGGGGGGGGGAAAGGGATTGTGTGTCCTGGTTCTGAAACCATCGATTGACTTGCAACAAGGGGTTTTGAATTTGTTTGGTATGTTCCAGTATTCCAGTTCTTGACAGCTTTGTTTGTCCTTCTTTTAGGGGGGTAATCATGGTGGGCGGCGGTTTGTACAATTTGCCTAAAAATGGTATAGTATTCTTGAAGGTGATATAAATCAATCTGCATTTAATTCACATTTTAATCGTTCTTTGCCAAGTTAAGTTGAGATTCATACTATGATCAATATTTGACACCCAATTTGCCAATATTCAATAAGTTACTTTGAAGGAAAAAATTTGAGCAGAAATTAGATTCACACAACAGTGGTGTGAATACTTAAACATTGTGTGTTGTCCCTAATCAAGAACGGACCATCTCACCCCATGCACACAACACACGCTAGCATGCACGAGCATGTACATCGGAAAGGAAGTGTACTGTGTATCCTTTGCTTCTGGACTTGGACAAGTCTTTTATGTACCTTTTAAAGTACAAAACTATTTTGTATATCTTTTTACATAATGCTTTCTTGTTTCGCTATGTGAGCTTCGTTAAACCACCAAAATTGCCATTTATTAACCACTCTGTCCCAATTTGAAAGAATTATTTTGTGAGTCTAGTGACAAGAAAAAAAACGTCATCAAGATAAGTTTGTACACAAAAAAGGCACACAAGGTATATTTTTGAAACACAAATAAAAAATAATAATTAATTTGGAATTTTTTAACGCCGACATATCCACGTAACGTGATCAAGGCGCTGTGCGGCTGCCATTAAAGGCGCTCAGCACATCAGAGAAACCACATACCAGAACAGATTATGCACACATATGCACCTACACCCTTCAACTTGAATCTATTCAATGTGTCCATTTAACTGGTATTTGAACCCTTTGACTAGTTTAACTTTGTGTATAACTTCAAATGTGTTTGTCATTGTGCTAGTCAGAATCAATTTAAAAATCTGGACATCTCCATTGTCAGAATGAATAATTATTTGCTTAAATTGTGAATTCAACAGTGCTGTCAAGACTTAACTCAGGCAGGATATGGGAGTTATATTATGGTATTTTAAATTCACAAAATTACTACAAGGTCAAGTTGGCAAAAAAAAAAGTTTGTATGGGGAAATAACCAGTTATTTGTACCATCTGAATTAAGAATGTTCTGAAGGAGAGGGTGGAAAAGGGTCGGGGTGTCCCGGGACAAGTATTTGACCATAAGAAGGGAGCTGTGGACCAGATTTTAAATTGCTAATACAAGTGGGGAAGGATGGCCAACCGTTTAGGGAAGGTGTTTTCAGTATTTGCAAGCTGGCCAGACATTTTTAGAGACTGCTTGATTTTTGTCTCATGCTAAGAGGGCAAAAGAATCGGGCTATCCTGTCGGATTGTTGTGATTTGTAAGGAATGGAGAAATGGAGCGAAGCAGGTCAAAGAGTCGGCATTGTTGGGACACAGGGCGCTGATTCGGAGGTTGGTGGAGACAAAACTTAAGTTGAAAGAGCTTTAACAATATCTCCTTCAGTTTTGTTCTGGATTATGTAGTAAGTGTGTGGTGGTGCATTTAGTGAATCACAAGTATAGTTTTTTGAGCCCTGTTGACATGAGTTTGTTTTTCTGGGCTTCTGTAATAACTTTGGATTTTACATAATTGTTACATTCTACACTCTTTAGAAAAAAATAACAAGTAGAACCCTTTTTGTTCCAAATGAGCACCCAGGTTCTATTAAACCTTCAATTTAGGCATAGGACCATTCTTCTGGGGGACATGGCGAGTTTGGAGGAACAAATAACCATTTTTGTTTCTTGAAACGTAATTTCTCTAAAAGTTTTCTTTCTGTTTCGAACTTTGAGTTTGAAGGATTCAAATAGGGTCCTTTTCAGTTTAAGGTTTCATAAAGAACCATTTTGTTCTTGCTACAGGAACTTTTTTGGTTCTACAGAACCTCCCATGAAGATTCATTAGAACATTTAAAAGCTTTAAGAGGTCCTATTTAGGCTGTTGTTCTGCAAAGGGAGACTAACGTTAGACCTGGTTTAAACCGGGTTCGTCCTACATGAGTGTACCCTTTTTCCTTCCTTCCAATACTGTTAATTTAAATGTTTACAACACCTTTATAGATTTGATCACTTTTTAACCCTTCAGTGCATTTGGTTAAAAAGTTCATATTGGCAATTATAAAGACTACAATTTTTTTTTTTTAATATTTTTAATAATATTCTAAATATTTTGCTAAATTGTTAATTCCTGTTTTAAATACTGTTGATAATAACTGATCCATTCAATGTTGTTCCTTTCCCAATGGATAGCCTGTCAGAACTACAAATTGCCAACCTTGAGGGGCTTGTTGAGTTGAGAAATTTTGGAGATGTAAACATGGCATCATGAGAAAGTAATAAAGATTAATCAAAGCTGCCCCAAAATAGGCTAATATTCCCCTTCCACATGCGCGTAGTAAGTTTCTGATGGTGTTGTTTGTGTCCTCTGCCACACGTGGTTAAAAAGTGTTTTGAACCCTATTCCAAGGAGAATACTAAATAAAGTGTTATTGAGTTGACATATAGCAACTTCCACTAAAACAATAAACATACTAGTTTAATTTTGTAATTCTCTCTCCACTAAATTGAATGCCTTGAGCTATATTACAACATCAATAATTTTCCTCTTCATCACTTCCAAAACCACATGAACTCCTCTTAAGGTGCTCGTGCAATGTGGAAATTTTGGTTCATTATTTGTGAGAGAACAGGAATAGAAATTTACACTAAAGTAGCTTTCGGTTATCGCCCTTCCTCAAGGATACCCTGTCAGATCTAACCAATTCTCAAGACTCTCGCTATGGATTGTGAATTAACTTTGGCATGTGGCAATGCCGATTTGGAGTACATTTTGTCGTAGCAGATTTTGGTTTTTATTTTTAGTGTGTTTTTTAAAAATTTTGAATTTCAGAGTTTTCAGCTATAACCATCCTAGGAATCTGTAATATCAATGCTCTAGAACATAATAAAGTGTAATTTAGTCTCGAGTAACCAATCAAAAAGACCTTCTAATTACGCTTTCCTTACCATGTTTCTATTGGTTTTATTCCATTGGTTTCTGAGTATTAGCCAATCAAAATTGACCAAGGTTAATTAATATTGGTTTCCATGGAAACCAATCGTCCTGATCCACTTATTTTGAGCCTTGGCATTTACTCTGACAGTTGTGTAGCCCCTCGTACTTGTGACATCTTTGTATTTTAAAATTGACCTCTTGTGTGTTCCCGAGTAGTGTATGGCACATTTGTTTCTACTTCATTGTTCGACACTATTTTGTCAGCCCATCACCGGAGCTGTCAGTGGTAAATTCTGCTCGTAAAGCATCAACAGTCAATTAAAAGTACTGATTCTGAAAGATCTTTATTTCGGTACGTTCTATTTCTTTCAGCTATAGTTTTGTTGATATCTGGTGGTGATAGATAACTTAGTCCTCTTAGCTGTACGTTTGTGTGAAAAATGCGAGTATATGTGTGGATTGGCATGATCTAAAATAGGCTTACTAAAAAAAAAATCCCTGGGTAGCCTTGTGTTTGTGTTGATTTGATACCTACCTTAGTTGTCTCTCCTTCACACTCCTTGGCTATTGGGTGTAGGGCTGCCATGTTTGTTAGCATTTCACAGAAGGTGGTTTAAAGCTGGATTGTAGGGGGGGGGGGGGGGGGGTAGCTTTCAATTTTTTTCCAGTAGGATTATGCAATCCCAATTTCCAACTGGTTGCTTGGTAATTTGATTTGTCTCTCAAGTAGGGCCTTAGGAGCTGAAAATTTAGAAATTGCAGGCTTTGTAACTGAATTTGGCTAAAATTCAATAGCTTATGATGCAAAATTTTCGAATAGGGACCCTTACGAAGCTTCAACTGGGACCCTTAAGAAATGCTGGAGAGGCGTGAATTGGGGGTTTAAGGGCTGAACCTGCCTGTATCTCTTTCCTATTTAAGGTGCCCCCATATCTCTTTCCTACAAAGGTGCTTCCCCTTAAAAAAAAAGTTAGGTGTTCCTTCCTGGGCCTGAGAGTTAGACTTATCCACAGCCATGTATCACCTGTTCTATAAAACCATGCCCTGGTGTACATTATTAACCCTACCCGGACCGTGTCGTTTTGCCGACCGAGGCCCAAATGCCAACGAAGGGCAATCTATTTTTATTTTTAACGGCCAGATGCAAGATAGCCAAAGTTTGTGTTCCTTGCACCTCGGCCGTTTTCCCGGCACAGGAATAGTATCGTAAAGTCAATAACGGCCCAGATGCAACGAAAAACATTTCGCGTCTTTTTCCCGGAAGACGCCCAGATGCAACGGAAAAACATCGCGTCCTTTTCCCGAACGACGGCCCAGATGCAACGAAAAACTCGCGTCATTTTCCGAAAGACGTCCCGTGCAACGAGGAACATCGCGTCCGAATGCCCTAAAAACATGGTAAATAAATACATACATAAATAATCATGGATGCGTACTGCACCTGATCTGCATGAAATTTGTAGCTGTATAGGTTCGGCCAATCGCGAGTGGCCTCTATTACGCTACATCAAGTCTGCGTGGCGCTATTATGCCACGTCTTGCTCTGGTTTACGTCATGAAGGCGTTATGCATAATTAAAAAAATAGCTTTAATCGAAATGTTGGCTCACTATCACCAATCGAATCGCAATTTTATGGCATTTGTCACAGTGTCCCCTGCCTGATGAAAATCATTGCGCCTTCTGCTGGCAAACCGTCCGAAATGCAGTGAAAAGCTCGCAGCTTTCCCCGGATGACGTCCCAGGTGCAACGAGAACTCGCTCCTTTTCCTGGTAAGACTGCCCAGGTGCAACGAGAAACATCGCGTCATTCCCGTAAAGACGGCCCAAATGCAACGAGAACATCGCGTCATTTTCCGGATAAGACGCCCAGATGCAATGAGGCCAATGCTATGTATTTTGCGCGACAAAAAATAGTTGTGGACGGCCGAGATGCACGAGAAAACATGTTCACCCCGACCGGTACCACGTTTCCGTTGGCTACTCATTGCCTCTGGTGCCCGTGTTTTTAGGGTTAAATGAGGCATTTAGCACCAGGCTGCTAATCATATCAATGCATAAATTTAGATTTTAAATGTTACACTTCAGATTTGTCCCCAAAAGGATCAACTTGATTTCTTGCTTTTTTTTTTTTTTAATTCTATCATCGCACAACAATCGTGCATAGAGGCTTGGTCATAATGGTTTAACATACTACACTTTATACTTACCCTCAATCATATGCATATACCAACTCCATCTACACCATATCCGAAGGATGAAAAATAATTGCTTAGATTCTAAAAGACCTCTCAAAGAAGAGAGGAACTGACTTGCTTTCCTAAGAAGGCTAAGGAATCCTCTACACCATCCCTCCACACTGCAACATTGGAATTGCTTAAAATGAATTTATAAAAAGATTAGCAGCTTTGCCAGGACTTGACAACGTCATTGGCCTGTCCCCTGTCACGACTAAGAAGCGGTGGGGAAGTTTCCAAATCAGTCAGTCGTGTGCTTCTTCTGATTGAGCTGTTGATAGAGGAAACTTCAGGCTGTGCCCGAAATGTTTTACTCAATACATAGCTTGCAATGAAATCTTATTTTGTCATGCTCGACTATTTCAAAAGAAGGGGTTTTTGCCACTTTCAAGAACTTGACTCCAATTCCTTTTTTTTGGCAAATTATTATGGGAGGAAAATTTGTGATCTTACAGTTTTCCTTTCACTGAACTAGTGCTTGGTTTTCAGCTCAGGCCGTTTGCCATCAAGGCCATCCCAAAATAATTATGGGTAATGTGGAAATGTGCCAACTGTTTTTAAAAAGCCTAATTATGACCTGTACAATTATGAACCCAAAATGGTGCACCTGCTTTTTTTCAAACTATGCTGATCCCTTGTAAAAACTGCCCACTTTTTCCCCCAAGTCCTCGGACATTGCCCCCTTTTAATATCTTGATAGATAATTGATAAGGGGTGAACTAGTTTTGAGAAGACAAAAGCGGGTTTCTATTGAAGATCCTGTATGTTTACCGTTAACCTCTTACCGGGAAAGAGCAAAGGAAAGGTGGATAACGTCAGTGCTATTGGGCGGCTGTTTACCGGTAAAATACTCCCTGGCTGCTGTCGACCAACTCCACATAAAACTTGCCGGCAAAAGGTCGTACACTGAGGTCACTGCGAAGTATTGGGGTTGGATTTTCAACAAAATATTGCTGGACCTGCGATAGTAGGATTGATGCCGATTTTGACATTTTACAGTCAAAATTCGGAGGCACATGAGAGGTTAGATGAATTAAATGTTCGTGAACGTAACTTAGAGAAGGGGTTCGAATGTACGTGGAGCTGTACAAGCGGCGAGAGGCTATGTAGCCGCCGAATGCTGGCCCTCATCTCTCCAGTCTAACGCGTCACACGTAAGGCTATCGTCGATCGATCACGCTTATTTATCAATTTCGATCCTCGCCTGCTTGCGCCACTCTCGCGGAACGGAGTGTGTTTTCTATTGCGTTTACCGGTAACTGCTCCTCTATTATTTTCCATCCTCGAGAAGGAAAATTTTGCCGGGTTGATTTTACCATTAAATGGTGGGGGAGGTCAGTTTCTATTATTGAGCACATTTAACCCCTCCGTCTCTCTTCCGGTAAATGGCCCCAATAGAAACACACCTATGTGTATGGGTTTACTCTCCATTTGTTTTTTAGTGTCTGTATTGGACTGAGCATAACAGTTCACTTGTCAGAGGGGCATATTCCTGATTTTTCCAGTTTGAGGTGGTTTGAGGCAAATTTTCTGGGTGAAGGGGAAAAGTTCCCTGGTTAGCGCAAAAAGGGCTGATTAACAGATTTTCCATTTTTTTTCTTCCCAGTCAAGCTCTTGGGAGGACCTTCCCCCTGCCTGTTATTCTACTGCATTATCTTTGTGATTTGTCACACTTGGGTGGGTCAAAAACTGTTAATTCCCCAAAAAAAAAAAAAAAACAAAAAAAAAAAAAAAAAAAAAACCCCCCCCCCCCCCCCCCCCCCCCCTTTCCTGCCTGTTCTCCTTTCTCCCCTCTCCGGCCCCGTGGTGTGCCCAGGCAAAGGGGCTGGGGAGATTGAGCCCCAAGTGGCAGCTCCCTGTAAAATAGGTTCTTTGGGTTGAACCCGGCTCGCCTTTTGTTTTTAAGCTAATTGGTAAGTACCAATAACAAGAAGTACGACAAGCGGGCCCATACACAATCGAAGGGACAACTGCTGAAGTAATCCCAAATCAATCTATAGGGTTTTTTTGTTGCAGAATTCCCAGGTGACTCTGTTTGATGCTCTTGTCATCACTGATCAAAATTAGATAAAGCTTTCTACAGAAAGTGGTCTGAAATGCTATGTAATTATATTTAAGCTTTCATTATACAGGGCAGCTCCCTCAGTGAAAGAACACTGCTATCCTATGAGGCCATGCTATGACTTGATCAGCTTGTGTCTTTCTACAAAATACAATTTTCTCCAACCTCTCTGGTGCCCCGATTCTGAAGAATCCCGGCTAAGTCCTGTGTATAAAACATGATAAGAGACAGACAGACATTTTTCCCTTTTGAAATTTTGCTTTCATGTTTACAATTTTATTTGTATCAATTAACCATGATTAATGCATGAATAATAATGATATTTGAGTAAAGTAGCCTAAATATACTTCTTGCTGACTGAGAATAAACTTTTTTTAAGGATGAGTAATTTATAATTTAAACCCAATTTAGGGTAAGAACCTTATAAAACACAAACCTGTTGGGCCCTGAAAATGGGGAATTTTCCCATATTGGCAGTTGTAGCAATCCAGGAAGACCCCATTTACTTGTGCCATGTTCAATGCTCTAACAGGGCTATTATAAAGAACCCGATTTGTTTTCTCATTAAGGGTTGGTATCAAATGTCCAACTTTTGACAGATACGATTTTTTATTGACACTAGATAGATAATTGAGACTTAACATATAGGACTTTGTCAATTGCGCCGGGAGCTTCTTGATGTTGTTATAGCCAATTGACCCGGAGGAAAGTGAGAAATATTTTAATCCTGTGTTGTCGCTGTCACTTAAAATGACAACAACTTGTTGTCCGACTTTATGGGCTACGTGACTTCCATCCTTTACACTGAGATTCTTACTTAAAATATCGGAAGATGTTGTTTTTTAGATTAACAATAGATCTAATGCATGTCAGTAAAAAATAAATATAATCCAAAGACATCATTTATAGCCTAACATAAAATTGATGAAAAATAAAAGGTTACAATCAGGGTGAAATTGCAGAACAAAAGACAGAGACTTCGGAAAACCTATAAACTGCCCACGTGTCGACAAATTCTCCCATGTTATTCTACATGCTAGACCTCTACTGCCCATTTATTCAAAGCAAATCTCTGATTGGTTATTTTTTCTGGCCATTATTCTGCAATAATATGTCTCTAGTATGCCCTAATGCGGACGCAAGTCACATTCTTTTCAGCGCGTACCACCACTATCGGCACACATGCTACAATTACGAGGAGAGACAAAGCATGCTCTGTAAAGACATAACAAGCATTAGTTTTTTGTAGTAAAACTGGCAATTGTTTGGGGGTTGGGTATTTATTTTTTAGGGTAATAGAATAGAAATAAAAGGTTGAAAGACCATTTTATGCAAATAATGTCTTTGGCAGTAAAACTTAGAATAGTCTTGTCTTTGTCTCGTCCATTATTTATGTTGTTACTTGCCTGGGACCAATTTCGTACATAAACATGAACATCTTGTCCTTTATTTCTATTGCTTATTGATTTAGTTATTACTTTGTCTCCTGAGTATTGTCTGGTCTCCTGTGCAGTTCATCCCTTGAAGATTTTCTTGTCTTTTACTCATAGGATGTGATTCGTTAATGCACAGTCGTAAACACGAGGATTATGACAGTGGTCCGCCCTGGCAACATTCCCGGCCAGGTTTTGTTCTGGCTGGGCGCGTCACACCACTTCCCTTTTTGCTGACGAGGGAACACGGTGGCGTCACAAGCCTAGCCAAGCCAAGCGAGGCTCTCTCTCGCTCTAGCTCCATGGGCTGGTTCACACAACGATTCCCCTCAATATCCACATGGGGGCAAACATTCGTAAAGATACCATCACTGTGACTTACCCTTAACAAAGTCTACGATTACTCTTGAATATTCAGGTGGCAGTCCGACTGAAGACGAGGCGAGAGTTTTGGATCGCGCTTGAAAAGGAAGCACTAGATGCATGATAACACCGGAAGTACTACAGACGTGAGCCAAAACTTGGAGTAAGTCAATTTAACTTTGATTTAGCATGTAGAACAACCGTCAAGTTTCATCCTTGAGCAACAGCTTTTTTTGCTTTAATAGTGAACTCATTAAATTAGATTGGAAATTTTGAGGATAAGACATTGTAAGCGAATTAACTTGTATGATGGGAGAAGAGACAAGATCGAGCTTTGTTGAGCATGGTCCAACATACTTTGAATTTAGTTTTTTTTTTTCAACCAAAGTTAGTAGCTAAAACTAAAAGGTAGTAATAGCTGTGATCTGATGAACAATAAAATGTTATTGAACTCTATTGTCTAGCACAAAGTGCCACCTTTGTAATGTCATATGTGCGTGTAAAAGCTCAGACAAGAAAATATTCAAAATAGCACCTGCATGTCTTTACTGTAAGAACGGAATATGTGTGGTTGGTGTATTAGCTTTGCAGGCGCACACACACACACATCTTACAAATAGTCAGTGTTGCCAACAACAATTTTAGTTGGGTGTAGGACCAAAGTGCAAAAAGTAGCCCAATGTTTACCTTAACTATTGGTTTCTATGGGACAAAAAATTCGCCACTACTCCAGCGGCACCCACCAGAAATAACACTTTGAGAGCTCTTTTGATGGACAAAAGAAACCCAATTGGGCAGGTAAAGTGTGGTGTTGGCAACACTGCAAATAATTTTTATAGGGGTCTGGTGGTGCACATGATAGTCACACACACGATAGGTATAGCATGTGATGAATCTTATACCATTAGAAAAAAAAAGTAAGGTTGTTATAAATGGGAGAGTTACAGCAGTCTAGCCCATTGTCTTCAACATTGGGATTGCGCAATAGGTGAATCCATTGGACTAGGCTAAGAAGCAAGCTAAGACGTATCGTCACTCGGTGTCTCCCCCATGAAGGGGGGAAATATGCGCAATAAACAGTCATTGAGATAGACTAAGAAAACAGGCCAAGAGGGTCGTCACCTATGGTTCCCCATGAAGGGGGGAAAGATTTCGCAATAAGCAGCCATTGAGCTAGACTAAGAAAACGAGGCAAGACATGTCGTCACCTCTGGTCTCCCCATGAAGGGGGGGGGAGATAGCGCAATAAGCAGCTATTGAGCTAGACTAAAGAAACAAGGTAAGACTGTCGTCACCTCGGGTCGGGTTCTCTTTCCCTTCTCCTTTTCCTTCCCCATGAGGGGGGGGGAGATTGCGCAATAAACAGTCATTGAGCTAGACTAAGAAAACAGGGTAAGACGTTCGTCACCACCGCTCGGGTCCTCCCCATGAGGGGGAAAAATTACAAGCAGATGATGCAAGTGTTTTAACTCTGATACTTTCTGTAGAACGCTTTGGTCTAATTACTAGAATGCTTGGTCAAAATGAAAGCATGTTCTAAAAAATTGATCCCGATCTATAACTACACCAATTTGCTAACAGCCTCAATGAGCATGGTTGATGATTTTATGATAGTGACAAGAACCACTCCTTGCCCATTGGTTCCTGCCAATGTCTGTTGGGTTTCCCCTAGCTTGCCCCCCTTCCCCACAATGAGGTAAAAAAAGATAACTCTTCCTCCACTTTGCACATGTCGGAAATGGCATGTTTCCAACCTGACCTTATCTGGCTTTACCAACTAAGAACTCTACCTTCCATAAGCACTAAACATACCTTCCGTTTGCACTAAACAATCTGAGACATTTGACAAGATGAGCCACGGGTTTGTTGATTTCATTCTTTCATTCACACAATCCACAAACCAAGGGAAAAGATTCCTCAAGAAATCGTTCCCTATCCAATAATCCCTGAAAGATCTGTGTTCAAGGTTAGAAATGAGAGTTTAAAGTTAAATTTATGTGTGCTATACTCTGTCCAGATATTTATTTTCTCTCAATTGCGCGTCTTAGTCACGACCGTACGCAAGCCAATTCACGCCACAGCATAGCAACAAGTTGAACAACAGCTAATTTTAGATCAACCAATCACGGTCGCGTGTAACGATCCAAAACAGGCGCGTAGGTGAGTGCGTACACTGCAGCACACGCGTTAGCAACGGCAAAACCCCGCGAAAAGGAGAAAATAATTTCCTGGACAGAGTATAGTTAGAGTTAGGTCAAGACTGTTTCAATTTGACATTTGTATAATATTCCCCTCTATGTTAAGTATAACAAATATTGATTGCTCTTAGAGCATGGCTAAAGGCACTATCAGTGATTTGCTAAATCAGAAAATTTAAAAAATCATCAAAAATCAGATTTCTGCATGTTTGTAACTAGTATAGGTATCCTAACATACCCTGCAAATTATAAGATCAAAAGCAACCATCATTTGTGGTATCATTGATTTTTCAGAGAGTAATAGAAAATTCCAGGTGGCTGGTGTGAATCTATTCATGACACTGACTGAAAATCAATAGTTTTACTAATGATGTCACTGGTAGTGTATTCTTTTTTCTGGCCCTGTTTATTGGAATGGAATGTCCCATAAAGATTTGGAGTAGGAAAAAAAAAAAAAAAAAAAATCAAAAGCAACCTAATTAAGACAAATCGGATTTTTTAGCCATTGCTGTCCGTACGGACACTTACTACGACACATAATTGAATGGAGAATCATATCTTTGAACACTGCTGTTTTCTTCCTTTCCTGTCCATTTTCAGTTGGAAAAGACTACTTATGACAATTATCATTCACTTTTAAAAGGTCCCAGGAAATGCAAATAGAATTGATGTGGTTTGTGTCAAGTCTACAGGAGGGACCAGTAAGCATTTAATATTTGGGATGGTGATGACATCATTTGTGGTATCATTGATTTTTCAGAGAGTAATAGAAAATTCCAGGTGACTGGTGTGAATCTATTCATGACACTGACTGAAAATCAATAGTTTCACTAATGATGTCACTGGTAGTGTATTCTTTTTTCTGGCCTTGTTTATTGGAATGGAATGTCCCATAAAGATTTGGAGTAGGTTTATCACCTCATTTCCTGGGACCTTTAAGCTATTCCTGCAAATTTCAAATATTTTGACACTTTGAGTTGGATCACTGATAGTGCCTTTAACCCAAAGTGATCGCAAAGCTGAGGGGCATAGTACGGTTTTGAGATCACAAGGGCTTTTAATTGTAATTTCTTTTATAAACCAAATTGTAAAAGATTTTTGTCATTTGATTGATTAAAAGTACATTTTAAAAAAGTTTTGGTAGCAGAAAATGCTTCAAAAATGCAAGTGGCCTAGTTTGTGATTCCTGTGTGCGGAAACACTAATGCCTGCATGATAGATTTTACACGAGGAATGCAATGCATGCAAAATTATGCCTGGGGCATTGTCAAGTTTTCTTGCTTTCAACAACACTAGGGCATAGTTAGATTATGCCCATACTTTCAACCAATCACATTGCAGGGATTTTTAGAGGAGGTGTAAAAATGTTTTTACACTTCTACTGAATCTTTTGCAGCAGGGCGATACTTAAATATTGAATAGGTTAAAGATTATCAGATATAAGTAATAGACATAAATTTTCCATTCATTTCCTGACTTCCAAGTTCCGTTGGGGTTTTTAATGTGCATTTTTATGCTATTTTTTGGCTATATTATCGTACTCAACTGTATGTTGACAATGCCAATGTGCATAAAAGTGTCAGGGTTAATAGAAACTAAAACACAAAATTATTAACTCAAATTTTGGATTTAAAAAACTATATGGATATGCTATCCACTTTTCAGTACTATATTTTTCTTAGATAGTGTCAATAACGTAATAAGTGCCCACTCATCAAATGTGGCGTATCAAAATGGGGTTTGATATTTTTTACCTTGAAGGTGCATTTTTAAGATCCACAGCCTTGCCCCGACTTAACTAAAAACAGTTGAGATTTTTTGTCACTACTAGCTTAGTGTGAAAAGAGCACATAATTTGACATACAGATTTGATTGTTTGTGCAAGAAATCTGCAGTTTTGCTTTTTTCTCTCCATAAACAGACAGAAATTGTAGCAAAGTGCCAATGGGGTACTCCGATAAATACTTGATTGCATCACCAAAATGCAAGACCAAAGTCTACTGAATTTTTGGGAATAAGCCTTTCTTGACAATAATATAGTGAACTACTAACAAAACAAAAGTTGCTTGAAATCACAAAATGCACTTTTACAAAGCAGGGTTTAAATTAAACTGGTACATAGGATGGGCTAACTCTTTCTCTTGGATTGACTTAAGGTTAGTCTTGCTCTTGGCTGTTGTGGGACTTCTATAGGACTGCCCTTTTCCCAGCTGAATCTTGACGTGTAAGTTGCGTGTTGTTATGTATAAACATTGTTGCTGCAGAGGAACCTTTCAATTAAGCAGCTAACCACAGAACACGCTGACATGAACCTTGCACTAGGCATACAAGACTATACATGTTAGAATTGAGGGTTTCTTGTTTAATTGATATAGGTAATATGCGAGGATATTGGGAATAAAAATAGATGGCCGTTCACTGCCTCAGTGTTTGGGTGAGGCTATTTATACATTTCCTATTGTCTATGCGTTTGTTGTTTCTATTTGAGTATTCACACCATAGGAACTCTGTGGTTGTGTGATGAAAAAGTATGTGTTTGTTACTTGAATTAGACCAAAGTACTGTGGGTTTATTATTAGACTATTGCTATTTTAATGATGACAATTGCTACTTTTAACCAAGAACAATTATAGTAACAACACCGGCAGTAGCAACAATAACATATTTTCCTTGTCTATGAACAAATGGGAACTGGCATGCTTGCATGATACTTTAATTTCTGTTTTAAGTTTACACAGTAACATACACACTACGCATCTTCATGCACCCTTACTGGTCTCACATACAGGGCCGTACGCAGATTTTTTTGGGGGGCGGGTTGCGGGACTTCAAAAAAGTTGTTCTTTTTTGGTAAAAGTGGACCAAACCCCTAAAATGGTCCTTTTTTTTACTTTTTGAACATCTCATCATAAAAAGTGGACTTTCTTGTCAAAATGTCTCTAAATTTTGGACCTTTATATCAAAAAATCAGCAAAAAGTGGTCCTTTTCCTCTTTTGTGGAATTGGGGGGTGCGACATATGCACCTCCCTCCGTACGGGCCTGCTCACATAAATACTTATCACACAAACACAGGCACACACACACACAGTCACACACACACACACACAATCATAATGATCTTAACTATACAATGGGTTTGCATATTATTCAACAACAAACACAACATATGTAGATCACAAAATAACACAGCAGGGGCATAACTAGAGGGGGCAGGGGGAAGCTTCCCCCCTAGTGGGGAATCTTCCCCCCCCCCCACCTTAAAAAGTGAATTTTTTTGAAGAATGGGAAACATATGAGTTTGGACAACAATTGCACATCTCAAAGCTTTGTGAAATAGACACCAAATAAAGTAAAGTGCTTGTTTTAACATCCCTTCCACAGTCATATTTTGTTCAGTATAAAAGATACTGTCCTGAGATACTACATGCTATACCACATACAGCTATTATATTTTGTGTTTCTAAGGCATCTTTATTACCTATTTCTTATCTGTAGTTCAACTATGAGCTCCATGTCCAGCTCAAGTGAAGACACAGAATCCGACTCGGACTCGGAAACTTCCGAAAGCACGTCAAGCTCATCTTCAGCAGAAGGTACTTACGATGGGAACGTTGCTCGCACGTTCAAGAAATCACATCACATTAAGAACAGGCACCCAATGTCATCGTCTTCCAGGACAGGTCCAGTGAGAGGACGATTAGGCAAGACACCGGACAGACATGAAAGGTTGGTATTTTTGTTTCCACCATGATGGCACTCAATCAACTCATAGCCATAGGGATGGTGGGGTGGTGTTTACCATCCCAAACTCGATAAATTCAAAATAAGTCTGCCTCTTCCAGTCAGATGGGCTCGCTTTGGAATAAGCACTTCCGCCAGAGAAAGTTCATTTCCAATTACTAGGTGTAGATTTCTCGATAGGTTGGCCAGTTTTGGATTATCTCCAACACATGCTTACTATCACCTCCTCAATAATATTTATCTTCTCAATCAAAATTATCAAAGGAAAGAGTCCTTCCCCAGGACTGCTCTTTAGTCCAAATATTAAGTAATAGTCTGCTATTTTTATGACCCATGTTATTTGTTTTTCAATTTTTAGTTTAGACATTGGTTTTAATTTGTTTTAATCATCTATCTAATCTATATCACTACTCAGCAAAGGTTGCGTAAAGTAAATATCACACTGAGTGCTAATGGCGCCCCCATTAAAACATGGGAGAAGAGTAATAATCTTAGTTAGCTAATGAACTAAAACTTTCTTTAAAATGGCTTAGCTGTAAATGATTTGTATGTCTTACAAAAATTCTTTGTAATGAAATGCCTGGTCTTAAAGGAAAAAGTAAATTTTTCACCAAGTTTTTCACCAATTAACTTTTGATTGGGCTCAAAATTAGACTTGGAAATTAAATTAGCGACTCTTATGAGGTGCGATCTTTTTTTAAAGCAATATCAGAGAAATTTTGTTTAATCATACTTCTCCAGAAATCACAGACCTGGGCACTATCATCCATGATACAATCTCTCTGATTGGCTCATTACAGGACACAACATGAGATGGCCCTCTGAGTAACCAATCAAAATAGTGCTTCTATAACTCTGTGTAAACTATACCACTATTCTTACAGTATCTCTGATTTGCTCATTACATAATATTACTTTCTGAGTAACCAATCACAATAGTGCTTAGATGCTGATAGATAGGCAGGTAGTGCTCAGGAGGTTTTCAAATTTGACAACTCTTTTTGTGATCAGAATCTGAAAAATTACAGAACAAATAGCTTTCCTATAGAAAAGAATGTCATACTGTTTAAGTTTTGAATAGAGTACAATGATTAATATACAAGTCTGTGTATATAATGACTGATTTTTTTGCAAGAATTTGCCCTTTTTTGAACATTTTTTTAAAAAGTGTTAAATGTCTCAGTCATCAGAATTTGTGCCTCAATATAGAGTGACATAGCAGCAGTCATTTTAATCAGGAGGTACAAATTTATATGGAATATGAACTAAAACAATGACCCCTCCAATTAGAGATTAACCAATTTTTGTATCGGATATCGGATCGGGGACCTATTTTGCAAAATCGGCAAAATATCGGATTGGCCAAAATATCTCAGAGCCTGCCGATTCTCAGCCAATGTGTTGAATAAATGAAAGGGACATAGTAGAGTGGGTATTTGGCGGGGGGGGGAATTTTAAGTAGAAACACAAGACAAGAGTTGCAAAAAGTTAAACATTATTTCTAAAATTCCTCTTCAGAACTTGTAGACAAATGTGGGACCACACAGATTTATTAAGTATAACGTCGTTGCCAATATTTGAAATAAATTTAAAAATTGAACCCTGGATCCTTTAATATAGGGGTCAAAATCATCAGATCGGTGGATCGGCCAATACTACAAAAAATATTGGCCATTGAATCGGCAGAGGAAACCCTGGATCAGTTAATCTTTACCTCCAGTTTTTAGTATACCCCTCCCCATTTGAATTTGTTAAAAAATCTTGACCCAAAAATGTTTGCAACCCACAACCAAAGAAAATGCTACCCACCCCCTTAATTTTCCTGTCTAGCACATACAGTACCCCAGGTACTGTACATATATGGAAACAAAACTCGAAAAATTTGACAGGTAAATCAACTTGTCATGTAGTCAATCTGTTCACTATTAGCCTCAAGTTGACCAAAAATAGGCACATTGAGGAAAATATAATTTTTTGTGAGGGAAATCAACATTTGTATTATAGAAATGTATCCAGTCATGACAGGTGAATATGTCTGTATTAATATGAGAGAAGAATGGTACTTGTCAACCCCATGGCATGCTGCCTGATTTGATTGGCCAATCACATCATATAACTCTATGAATAGCCAATCAGAGACATGGTCAGAAAAGCTTAAAGGTTCATACTGATATCTATTGTTTATTTTCATTGGTAACTCAAGAGGGGTATCTCATGTTATATCACGTAATGAGCCAAACAGAGATACTGTAAGATAGGTGGTAGACCTCATGGGGTAAAGGTACATGTATATAAAATGCTTATTTTGATTGGTTACTCAGAGGGGATATACATGTTATATCACTAAGGAGCCCATGAGAAAATACCGTTGAAGAGGTAGAATCCTTAAGGGAGTTTTAACAAACACAAGCTGATGAATTTAAAACTATTCAAGTAGTCTAAATTCATTCAGCCGGTGTTTGTAGGAAATTGTATAAAATTCCAACCAAATTATTTCAGGTTACTCGTTTAAACATTTTAGATGATTTACCTACAATCTGTGTAACCTTAGGCATACCACCTATTGATACAGTATCTCTGGATTGGCTCATTACAGGAGCACTCACTGGATAGCCCTCTGAGTAACCCAATTTCGAAAATCATGTTCTATATCTCTATGCTAAACCATACCACCATTCTACAGCATCTATGATTTGCTCCATAAATTGAGATGACCTTTAAGTGGCCAATCAAAAATAGTGCTTAGATGCGATAGCTAGGCAGGTAGTGGCCTAGGGTAAAATTGAGCAAAATAATTTGTATTTGTTTTTCATTGAAGGGAAAAAATTTTTATGGAAAGTAACTCAGCTGGAAGAACAAAGAGACTTTGGATATTAATGTTCATTGACTTGGTTAATGAAACCAAAGTGGTGAAATCCTTGTGCAATTTGGTTAGTAAAAAGAACGGGTCATAATTTTGTACTCCTGGAGGCAAAGTCAAGGCCCATACTTGCAATGATTCCAGCCACTCCTTAGAACTTAAACCCCTACTCCAGTCCATTGGCCTGAGTAATATGTATCATCTAGGCTTTGGTGATAAAGGGTGGAAAGAGTTATTAACGCAGTGATGTTCTAAAAGGTATTACATACCTGGACACACATTAAAGACGCTTATAAAATACCAGCTATGTTATTTTAAGCGGTGCACCCCTTGCCATTGGGGTGCATAAGGAAGTTGTTGGCAAGGGCGATAGAGATTAAGCACGTTTGCAATCAAGTGTGTCTTTCATTTCGGCAAAAGTAACGAAGAAATACAAAATGAGAAAGCTGGGGCTGCATTTAGTTAAAAACAGTTGTCTGGGGGGACGGGATTCTCTGTTTAGAAAAGGTATGAGACCTTCTAGTTCCGCTCAATTGAAAACCAATTTGCCTGATGATGAGGATGGCGTTTATTTTTGGGGAGGTAGGAATGGGCGTTTGCACAACTGCGGGGTGACGCTGATAGATAGTGGCGGGTGCTTGGGATACGTCTCTTTTCCTAATTGTAGGAAATTAGTGGGGTGTTTGATAGGCCAACATGAGGACACTTCCCTCGTTTATTTAGTGATGCAGTACAGTTGTCTCTTTTGATGAACGACATGGATTTTTGGTCACGAATTTTCTATGCCATACTAACTGAGAAATCATCATGTAGTTGAACTAGTGCAGCGGTATAGGCCCTGTTAATAAGGCAAATCCAAAGATTTCCTGCTGAAGGTAAAGCCATTTTTAGGCAGACTTGGCAACATTACAATATGGCAGAATAAGGCTCATCATCAAGGGCACAGTTCAGTTAGCTCTGACTATAGAATTTAAACGTGACCTGATACTGTCATGTTCGGTATCATCACTCATCTTAAAATACCCAGAGGGGGATATTCTTAGATACTGGTAAGTGAGAGGGATGAACTTTGTTTCATGGGAATTGATATAATATTGACTCCAGTTTTAGGATTACCCCTCCCCCATTTGAATTTGTTAAAAATCTGGACCCAAAAATGTTTGCAACCCACACCAAAGAAAAATGCTACCCACCCCCTTAATTTTCCTTTAGCACATACAAGTACCCCAGAGTACTGTACATATATGGAAACAAAACTCGAAAATTGAACAGGTAAATCAAATGTCATGTAGTCATCGTTCACTATTAGCCTCAAGTTGACCAAAAATAGGCACATTGAGGAAAATATAATTTTTTGTGAGGGAAAAATCAAAAATTTGTATTATAGAATGTATCCAGTCATGACAGGTGAATATGTCTGTATTAATATGAGGAAGAATGGTACTTGTCCAACCCCATGGGGCGATGCTGCCTGATTGATGGCAATCACATCATTAAACTATATGAATTAGCCAAATCAGAGACATGGTCAGAAAAGCTTAAAGGTTTCATAACTGATATTTTGTTTATGTTCATTGGGTAAATCAAGAGGGGGTAATCTCTGTTATAGACGTAATGAGCAAACAGAGATATTGTAAGATAGGTGGTAGACCTCATGGGTAAAGGTACAGGTATATAAAATGCTTACTTTGAGGTTACTCAGAGGGTAATACGTTTTATATCATGTACAGGAGCCAATCAGAGTATGTAAGATAGGTGGAGACCTCAGGGTTAAGGTACATGTATATAAAATGCTTACTTTGATGTTACTCAGAGGGGTATATCCGGTTTGTTTGTCATGTATGAGCCAATCAGAGAATCTAAGAAAGCCGGGTCGACCTTGGGATTAAAGGACAGTATATAAAATGCTTATTTTGATTGGGTATCAGAGGGGATATACCATGTTATGTCATGTAATGAGCCAATCAGAGATACTCTTAAATAGGTGGTTTATTAGACCTCGGGGTTAAAGGTACATGTATATAAATGTGTATTTTGATTGGTTACTCAGAGATTATAATTATCATGTTATATAATGAATGAGCCAAGCAGAGATAATATAAGAAAAGGTAGTAGACCTCAGGGGGGTAAATTAAAGGTACATGTATATAAAATGCTTATTTGGATTGGTTACTCAGAGCTCAGAGATTATATTACATGTTATATCATGTAATGAGCCAAGCAGGATACTATAAGAAAGCGGTTAGAACTCAGGGGGTTTAAATAGGTACATGTTAGTAAAATATTTATTTTGCTTGGTTACGCAGAGGGGTAATCATGTTATATAATGTAATGAGCAATCAGAGATACTATAGAAAGTGGTTAGACCTCAGGGGGTTGTTAAAAGGGACAGGATATAAAAATGTGGCTATTTTGATCTGTTACTCAAGAGGGTATATCATTTTTCAACAACTCACCGTATACTCTTGTACAGGAGCATACCGTTGTTGATTCGTTTATCAACCCACAGTTGATATGCAATTAGCGCGTAGCGCCCGGCGCAGTGTTCACGGAAGTGCGTGTACGCGGTACGATTTAAGTCGACGCGCTGGTCGTCACGTTTAGAACTCTGAGTACGCGCAGTACACAGGTGCAAAAATGCAAAGCAAACGAACAAACCAAAACTATCGTTTGCTTTAGATTTGTGTAAAATATAGCTAGGAAAGCTTTGTCGAACTGGAAATTTTAGTGTTATAAGTGAGAATAATTATGTTCCTTTATACACGAATTAACTAAATTGTCATACATATTCGGTGTTGAAAGGATTCAAAACATGTACAGAGTGGTTCCTACAAATCAACAACTCTGACATCCAATGGTCCGCGTATTTTTATACCGTTCGGGCGGCTAAAGCCGCACTCGCGGGATAAAAATACGCGGGAAGGCTGATGGAGGATCGTTGTTGATTGTGATGAACCTCTCTGTACCAGTTAACTCCCTAAATATCACATTAATGAGCCAATCAGGATAACTGTAAGAAAGGTGAGACCTCCTGGAGGGTGAAGGTACATGGATATAAAATGCTTATTTGATTGGTTATCAGAGGGTATCTCATGTTATATCATTGAATGAGCATATCAGAGATACTATACGAAAGGTGGTAGCCCTCATGGGGTTAAAGGTACATGTAGTATAAAATGCTTATTTGATTGGTTTAAATATGAGGGGTAGATCATGTCTCTGTCAGTACTGAGCCAATCAGAAGATACTATAAGAAAGATGGTAGACCTCAGGGGTTTTAAGGTACTGTTATAAAATGTGTATTTGAATGGTTACTCAGAGGTTAGATCATGTTATATCATTCAATGAGCCAATGAGAAATACCGTTTGAAAAATGGTAGTCCTTACAGAGTTTTAACAAACACAAGCTGGTGAATTTGGACTATTCAAATAATTAAAATTCAACAGCCTGTGTTTGTCAGAAATGGTATAAAATTCCCCACCAATTTATTTCAGGTTACTTAGTCATCATCCCATCCCACCTTAGGCACTTCCACCTCTGATACAATTTATTTGATTGGTTTATTACAGGACACAACATGAGCTGAGTAACCAATCAAAATAGTGCTTCTATATCTCTGTGTAAATCATACCAACATTCTTACAGTATCTCTGATTTGCTCATTACATAATATCACCTTCTAAGTAACCAACCAAAATAGTGCTTAGATGCCGATAGATAGGCTGTTAGTGCCTAGGGGGTTAAAATTTTAGCAAATAATTTACGTCTTTTTGTTTTTCATTGAATGGAAAGTTTAGTAAAAGTTAACTCAGCTGAAGAACAAAAGACTGATCTTAATGTTCATGGTTTAATGAAATCAAAGTGGTGAAATCCTTGTTGCGATTTGGTTATTAAAAGAATGGGTCACTAATTATCCGTACTCCTAGAGCAAAGTTGAGGCCCATACTTCAAACAATTTCCAGCCACTCCTTCAAACTTAAACCCCTTACCTTCAGTCCATTGGCCTGAGGTAATATGTACTCATATGGGTGATAAAGGTGGAAAGAGTTATTAAAGCAATTGAAGCAGTGAATGCAACAGGTATTCACATACCTGACGTACATTAAAGATGCTATAAATACCAGCTATGTTATTTTAAGCGGTGTCACCCCATGGCCATTGGTGTCATAAAGGAAGTTGTTGGAAGGGCGATAGAGATTAGCACGTTTTGCACTCAAAGTCTCGTCTTTCATTTCGGCAAAAGTAACGAAGGAAATACAAAATGAGAAAGCTGTGGGCTTATTTAGTTAACAAGTTGTCTTGACGGGATTCGTCTGGGTTAGAAAATGTATTCAGAACATTCTTAGTTCCGCTCAATTTGCAACCAATTTTGCCTGATGATGAGAGGGGTTTATTTTTGGGGAGGTAGGCATGGGCGTTTGCACAACTGCGGGGTGACGCTGATAGATAGTGGCGGGTGCTCGTGGATAAGTCTCTTTTCCTAATTGTAGGAAATTAGTGGTGTGTTTGGATAGGCCAACAAGCAGGACATTTCCCTTCTGTTTATTTAGATGTTAGCATGTACAGTGGGCCATGTTAGGAGCGTCCATATCATGGATACACTCGGCCCCAGATCAGCTTACTCAGTTGAATAAATCCTCACACCACCACAAGCCATTACTTGTGGACACGCTAAGAAGAAGAAGAAGCATGTACAGTAGTCTCTTTTGATGAATGCACATGGATTTTTGGTCATAATTTAATATTGCCATACTAACTAGAAATCATCATGTAAAGTGAAAAGTGGTGCAGTGGTATAGGCCCCTGTTAATAAGATAAATCCAAGATTTCCTGCTGAAGGTAGGGCCATTTCTAAGGCAGACTTGGCAATATATTACACAATTTTACAATAAGCCAGAATAAGCTCATCCATCAAGGGCACAGTTCAGTTAGCTCTGAATATATACATTAACTTGACCTGATCCTGTCTGTTCTGGGTATCATAACTCATCTCAAAACACCAGAGGGTGTATATTCTAGATACTGGTAAATGAGAGGGACTGAACTTTGTCATGGGAATTGAGATAATATTGGCTCAGCTTGGAATTTGTCATATTGAACTTGGGAATTAAATCAAATGGTATTATTCAGCTTCAGTTCCTGTGTGGACTCAAACTTGAATAAATTCATAACTCCTTTACCGTAACACCATAATAGTATGAGAATTTTCATGCTAAAAAAAACCAACATAGAAACACCTTTTAATTTTTGGAATTGATGTTTTGTGTTTGATTTCACGTTTTTTTTTTTTTTTGTCCTCACATGTTAAAGGTTAATTTGCGATTCATATCCCCCCACCCTACCCCACAATTTACCTAAAAAGAAGTTGATCTTTTTTCAAACCTGAACTGTTGTTTTAAGTATTGTATGCATGCATAATCTTACATAAAGATTTGACCCACTGTGAAAGAAATTCATAATTGTGTGTTTTCTTTCCGTAAATGGACCTAATCATAACACAGTAGTCAATGACACACCCATACAATTATCTACCAATAACATCAAAATTATGTATTTAACAGTAAATAGAAGAATGTTTGCATTTTTTAAATTTTCTGATCTTATCAACTTATTTAGTTTATGGTTACGTTCAAAACACATTCTTGGAAAAGTGTTTCCAAAGTATCAGCTAATTCTCATCTTAAAAATATTTTTAAGGTTTTAAGGGGACTTATGAAGGTACTCAATGAGAATTGATTGAGTTATTTTGTACCTGATTAAAACTTGTTTAGCAGCACTCCCTTAATTCTATATAAAAGTTCTTATGTCAAAGTCATGTCCTTACAAATCTTAGCATCCTTATCGGTGATGGGCAGGAAGACCCATTTGATTTGACCCCTGCAGTTGAAAACCTATGTGCCATTTTGTGCCTGTTACGTAATTTGAGCATTTCCTCAAAAGATCTATCTTTCGTAAGCCAGTTTGCCTTACTATAATTATATAATTGTTGGCCTATGTTTTTTGGGGTGGGGATGGGGCCAAAGAGTATCAACCAGGCTATTTTTCTTCATTCCACCCTTTTATATGCTGCTTGATGGAAAGCCATTGGGGTTCCTTCAAGATGGGGATAGCGTGACCATAACGACCTAGAAAATGCCTTGAGTTCAGCAGCTCTGTTCTTGAGATGCTGAAACTTTTCAAGGTTATCGGTAGAAATACCAAACAGCAAAGTGTTTCCATAGTCAAGGCAATTAGTGTCAGTGAGAGCACGCATTACATGTTCACATACAGAATTTCATCCAGGAAGTACCTAATGTGGCAAAGATTGTGCAGGTGAAAATTTGCCGTCATGCAAATTGATGTTAAATGCTGTGACATTTCATAATGTGTCAAGTCAAATAATATATATAAGGGTGTTAATCTGGACAGATAGCTCAATCAGGTAAGCGCACGACTCCAGTGTATTCTGTTCATCCATGCGTATAGACTTGCGTTCGAGCCCTGTGAAGATTCAGCTTTTCGTGCAATTTTCCCCTGGACAAAAACTAACCGCTTATTTGTCCCGATTTACCCATGCGATATTTGGGAAGCTGGTCCCGGCTGCGATGGTTATCTCGATGTAGTTTGCTGATAAGGGAAAGCGCTGATCCCGATCTGCTGCATCCCATGAAATGATGCTAAATGTTATGGTATGGTTGGGCCACAGTGATCAGCGGCCATTTGTGAAAGCACTTAGAGGCCAATAGCATAAGGCGCTATATAAATCTCTGCTATTATTATTATTATAAGGTTCCCTGGGCATTGTTGAGAATCATTCTGTCCTATTCACAACTGCATGCATCCAGTGCATTTATCCCGGGAGGGAATGAAGGAATCTCCCAAGAGGAATGAAGGAATAAGGGAAGAGGGGGAAAGAGAAAAGTTGGAAATTTGGGTTTGTCTCAAACTTTGGGCCCCACTCCCATGACCAGGGATATTTTTGTGTCCATGTGTGTGTTTTTTTTATGACACAATTACTGCATTGGCATTTGTTGGTGTTAGGTACCATTAGGGTTAATAAATTTAAGATTGTTGATTGGTTAAAAGTCTATCACATGATTAAAAATAGTTGCACTATTGGTGAGGAAGTGAACCACGTACTATTCACATCTGTAAATAGTACCGGAAAAATGTCTGATAGTACCTCCAAACCATAAAAAGTGTGGTACTTTTTACTGCTTGTGCATCACAGATGCATGTAACACACTGCTGAGACATACTACCCTTTGGAATTCGCTGTTGTCCAAAATGCAACTTTAATTAAGTCTTTCAAGCTTATCTTTTCAATAAGAATGATAATTTTTTTAATGAAGTGTATATTAGTCCCAGATAAAACAAATATTCTACCTTTACTAGGGTCTCTGGTTAAAACTATGGGTCCGAGGTGACTGCTGAAATAGCTGTAGGAAAGACCACACCAGTTAGTTCTCGAGCCCATTATTAATTTCAATGCTTTTAAAGAGGGACTCGCGATTTCGTTAATGATGGCAACTCTACTCACAACCCACTAACCAGTTAGTGTCTGGGTCATCAAACTCTAGCGTGATGCATGAACCTCTTTGTTGGAGTATAATGATCCAGATCCAGATCCAGAGATCCAGATCCAGAGATCCAGATCCACAAGAATCACTCTACAAGCATTACTCTTAGAGCAGTTAACCCACAAAGCTATCAATTGTTGATCAAGAAATTACGACTTTTTCCTATTTGCAGGAGGTACTTTGAGATGAGTTCAGAGATGGTAAAGGCCTGTGGCACATTAGAGAAACTACTTGAGAAACCAGGAGACAGTAACGCACAGGATATGGTGAGTACGCTAAGACTTAAAGGTGCAACGAGAGATTTCACATATTGGGTATCCATTAAAAAATCGAAAGCACTGATTTTTGCCCTGATGTAAAGCTTTCCATCAAAAATATCCCCATCTGAAAGGATTAAGCCGAGAAATGTTTCTTTGGTACAAAAATTGTGAAATTTTTAATTTCGTATAGGAGCAAATACGAAATTCAGCCTATGTTTTACATTGAAAATACAAGCAAATCCAAATCGCCTTTTTTTTTCTCTCTTTTAAGACATTTCTGTAGCGGAATAAATAGCAAGACATCTATTGAGTGTCTAATCTACTAGTATATGAAATTACTATTATGACACAATATTTGGGTGCCTCAAAATCTCTTGTTGCACCTTTAAAAGCAATAATAGAACATTTTGCCAAACAAGTGCCCAAGTGTTCTCGAAATTAAAATTTTGGCATGTTGGTACCAATGTCCCAATACAGAGAGCTCTTGAAAGTGGTTTAAGCTGTGGATGGTTTCAATGTCTGTGATTTTGTAATAAAGTTGGTGATCTCCACTTTTTGGGCTTACTATGGTAGTTTATGGAGCTGTGTAATATGAATAGTTATGATATTAATATACCAAATCCAATTGAAAATAAAACCAGAATTATGCATTGGAGAAGACATGGTTTTACATCCAAGAAAAACATGATTTGTTTGGACTCATAAAATTAGCTAATTGTTCTAATAACAAACAGTATGGTAATCTCAATATTCTTTGCAAACATTGTCAGTCAGTAGGATCCTTTTTTTTGGGGTGGTGGGAAGGGGTAATCTTTACCTTCCAGCATTACATTTCATTCTCAATACAATCTGGCAGAAATTGTAGAATTGAAATAATAGGCCAGAAGATTAAAAACAAACAACATAGAAGAGGGAAGTTTTAAACTTGTGTGCTGTCCTGGACAATATTTTGGGCTTAATCACTGTGTGATTTAAAGGTGCAACGAGATATTTCACATATCAGGTGTCAACCTAAAAAAACAAAAGTACTGATTTTTGCCCTGATGTAAAGCTTTCCATCAAAAATATCCCCACCTGAAAGGATTCCCTTTGTCATTTCCAAGAATAGTGAGTATTTTGCCTGTGCAAGGAGTTAAATCCAATCTACTCTTTGTGATTTTCTGTTTGTTTCTCTTTGTTACACATTTATCAGCTGGAAAACAGGTAAAATAGACAAATTCAAGACTCAAAAAAAAAAAAAATACCGACCCGAGATTTTCAGGATTTTGGGTCGGTCGCCGAGGGCAACATAGCAATTTTTTTGGCCTTATGACACAATATTTGGGTGCCTCAAAATCTCTTGTTACACCTTTAATACATTGATGAGCATTTTAAATATACAAAAAGGGTGTATTTTCCTGGAAATGTTCTCATGTCTCTTCAAATGAATGAAGATAATGGCAACAAAAGAATTTTAACATTGTCTTCTTTCACCCGAGTTGGTCAGATGGGGTTAAATGAAAGCTTACTTATTGCGTTTTCAAATCTTGCTCAAATAGTAGATATTGGGATGAAATAAAACAGAAATAATGTAAGACCCCTCTAAGACTAATCTTAAAACTTAAGAAATATTTTATTTCTATAGTTAATATGGTGAAAAGGGTGGGATGAATTGAGTATTCTGCCACCACTCCTTCAACATGTAGTTAATTCCTAAGTTGTAGGGCTTCCGAATTCATAGGGTGTTGATACAAAAATTCCTTCCAAAAGAGCAAGTCAGGTTCCCTTTTTTGAATGATGTAAGGCCTACTCAACTAATCTAAAAAAAGTCTAATCCAGGATGGATAGAAGAGGGAATAAGATTCATGGTGTAGACTTACCCATGTACCAGTCAGTAAGAGGTATGATTAGGGGCTTCAGATTAAATCCAAGTTAGGGACGGAGTGTCAGGGTTCAACTTATGGTATCGATTATGTATGGGAAGCTTGAATTGCCTTGTACAGCCTTGTTGATATATCACAGAAAATGTTATGGGTACAGTGATAAGATACTTTATACCCTGAGGAAGCAAAGCAAATTAATGACATGCAGTTAAAATGTTTTATGGGTACCCTGGTTATAGTAATTATCAATTGTCTAAAATGACAGGAGATTTTCTTATAAATTAAGGATAGTAGGAGACCCAACCTAAACAAAGCAGATCAAAAATATACTTGTATTTCATTTCAATATCTAATGCTTTGCCCATTTTGGAAATGCATAGGAAAGGAGGCATTTTGCCGACAATACTTCAGGGCAAATTAAATTTGATGGCCCACCAGCCCTGTGGAAGACCTAACCCTTTGACCCTATGGTTCACGTCACAATTCTTTTCTGAAATAGGAGTCTACATACACATGCGTAGAGTTGCTGCGTGTACACGAATCTATGTGGTTCCCTTGCCAGTTGTCATGGTTCTGTATGGGAGGAAATGCGGGCCTAGTTTTGACACAGAGAAAAGGAAAGTATAGCAGATTCTGTATAGGTTACAACACGAGTTGATGGTTTTGATATGGCTTGTAGGCATTTGGGACCTGTAGGGATTTGGGAAGCCATCTTAAAAACCACTGACCTAAGACTAGGCTTGTTTTGGACTCATTTGAAAGCATTTTGCATGCAGATTCCAAAAATGGTAATAAAAAGGCATAATTTGGAAATTTTTGAAAAATTAAATTTCAAAATTTCTGAGCAACTGTAGCCACTGCCTGCAGGGCCAAAAATATTAAGTTTTTGCAGGAGGAGTATGGATTTAGGATAGAAAAGCCCATTGGGTAACTACATTTGAAATCCTCACCCCTCTGATGCAGAGGGAGATATTTCGATCTAGTGGAATAACCCTGGGATAACTTAATTTCAAATACATACCCCCTCGGTAGAAAACTCAGGTCAAGTGTGTGATGGGGGAGTGTGGATATGAAATAGAAGAACCCATTTATTATGACAGAACAGAAATATAAAATCCAAGAAAGAAAATAACTGTTGATGAAAGTGATCTGTAAATGATTCCCCACACAAGTACATGTTTTCTTCTCCAAATTTTATTACCATCACCATAAGGATTGTGCTTAAGGAGGGAAATCTCTGCAGAAGCAAATGTTAGTCAGAGCATGAAAAGGCATGTTTTCTAAATCTATGTACTTATGCATGTCGTCATGTTTGCGATGACAGGGAAGCTGTGTAATAGAAACTCAACTTGTCATCAGACTAATAGACTATTAGAGAAGATTTAGAGAAGTGACACTGTTTTACTCCAGTTCGAAAGCTCAAAGAAAAGCAATGTTTGCACTCGGCAGAATAGTAGCAATAGCATTTTTTGGGTAGGTTTGGGACAGATGCTAAGAAATCATACATGTATATAGGAAAGAATGCACTTCAGTTGTTTTGGCTATTAAAGCCCATATTTCTTTCCGGAGTTACTTTGTCTTATATGTTTGTTGCATGTATATTTTTGTAGTGGCTCAAATATTAAATCCTTAACTGACCCTAATATACCCAGACCCTAACAAACACAAACCCCAACCCTAAATCTAATAAACATTAACATAATCTTAATGAACCCATAACGTATAACCCAAGTAAAACCTAACCATAACCCAACCAAACGTACCTAAACCTAATAAACTTCATAATCCGAATAGACACTTAACTTAATCCTAATAAATACTTACCCTAATACATGTACCCTGACCATAAATCTTTACATTCTAATCCTAATGATCTCAAATCTTTGATATCCTCACCCTAACCAGACAATACCCATAACCAGTAAAATGCAGTACTCATTAAATTCAATTCATTCAAAGGCAAAAAAATAGTAGGCCTGGTAGGCAAATATTCAGATAATCCTGTTTGAATTTGATTGAATGATGGATATTTATCTGTCTTGAAGGATTTGAACATGTCCATAGTCCAATGGCAAGAGTTAACCGCAATGCCAAATTTGGTCACAAACATACCAAACTTCCACATATTAAACATTAGGTATAATCCAGTCCGGTAATGCGGTAAAGGTTACCCCAGTGGCAAGGTAACCGAAACACAATGGGTGCAAGTCAAAAGATATCCTGGCGGTATTAGTTCCCAATTAAATTTCCCCCGTTGGCGGGGGCAACCAATGTAGTACGATTCCAGGGCTGCTTCCTCCAGGGACGCTATGTTGCTAAGGTGTCAGGTGTGCTGTAATATCAAAATGTTTGACCGATTTATTCTCCCTCAATCTTGATTTTATTTTCGTTCTTGTAAGAGGTTTACAAAATGACAAAGAAGAGCTATCTTTAGCCTGTTTTGCGTAAAAATAACACGGAACTTTTTAAGGAAAAGATTAATTTTGTTGCTTCCTGGAGAGATTATGCTTATTCCCAGAGATAATCAATGATATGTGACTGAATTAAATGTGAGAAATGTTCTTGAAATAGCGACAAAGACAGTAAATATTAGTCCCGGCAACTCATAGGACAATGCAAAAAAAAAAAGATATAAAATTACTGTATCTGGAATTTATTAGGGTGAGAACCCATTTTAGCTGGTTATGATCAAATATTACATTTCTTTGGCCTTTGGATGGTCATCCACAGTGGGTCATCCCTGAGAAATTTTGACCTCCTTTTGGGTAGACAAATTTATTTTGTATCTAGACAGGATTAGTACCTGATTGGGCGGTCTAATGCCTATAATTAAAACCAACGCTACTCAAGAGACCCGTCTTTGTTCTTCGGTATACGGAAGTCAAGAGAAAGGAAGTCAGTTAGGCCCTGAGGAACTTAAACATCAAAGTTTAAATGAATTGTACTGACATTTAATGCAGATATTTGTTTGGCATCAGGTTGAAGTGATAGGAATTTACTTCTAAATCAAAATTTACAAAGAATGGTTATTTACCATACAGGTGTGCATTCTTACTCTATTCATTGAGTGACAAATCTTTTTCTCAGAAGAAATATAATTGTGACGATAGACTTGATTTGCTGTCTTGCTGACTTGGTGTATCATACTGTAGACATTTTTTACCAACACCTACACAATGTATTATGAACTTAAAGGCGCACAGAACATTTTGTTTGAAAAAATACACTTCATTTTTGTGTCGTCTGCAAAAGAGGGCATGTGGGGATTGTTTTGATAGTGTGTGTCTGTGTATCTGTCTGTGTCTGTCTGTGGTAAAAATGTCGACCCAAATGTTAACCCTAAACATAATTGACCACTGTTTCCACTTTGGTACAATGGTCCTTGGGTAGTGTCCCACATGTGGGTGATCTCTTGTGACCTTGGTGACCTCGTGTGACCTTTATAGACATCACAATCCACGACAGATGATACATTGTTTAGTGAACGCGCTATTTTTTTTATACCAAGATTCTTGCACATTTGTATTTTTATCTGTGCCAATGCTTGTAATAAAGAAAGATGAGACTGGGGTCTTTATGAACAAGAAAACAACCAGTTATTTTGCATTTTGGCTCTTGCATGAGCACTTATTGAATTAAGCCCTTCTGATTTTGAAAATCTGGCTTCTTTCATTGCATACTGCTATAGTGTTTTTCCTTGTCTACTCGACATCTCACCACTTCATTACCCTGATATATGAACTCACATCCATATCTAGTGTCTAAAGAATATATTGGCTAGGTTTTAAAACAAATGCTAAAACATTTGGGGTGAATGTAAAATATTCATCCATTGATTTGACTATATATGTGACCCGTTCCCACAAAACCTGGACAAAGTCAACAGAGGACTTTAGGAGAAAGAGCTCGGTAATCTTGTGTAAAATCAATTGAAAACAACAGAATTTCCATTCAAATATTGGTTTTTGATGACCAAAAGAAGTGCAATGTTTACATGTGATACATCATTTGAAAGCTTGTTTTATCAGCATCTCAAATCTGTATAACAAAATGACAAATTTCTGACTTTTTGTGGGAGCAGGTCACATTTTGTGACTTTGTTGTGGTTAAATGTACTTGTACTTTGGTTTGAGTCTTATCGTATCATATTCAAACAAATAGGGAAAAATGTATTACTAGTTAATGGGACATCCCTGTGTTCATTTTAAGTTGAATTCAGTATTGTTAGATTGAGGTCGTAGATTTTGATCAGTGTCCAAGAACAGTTGCATCTAAGAGTTGGTGTTATAGGGAGTGATTACACTATATGTGTAGCTCAGTTCATTTGATTGCTGGGTACCCTCTAGGTTGAGTGGCATTTTTTTTAATTGTTGAATTTGATTGAGGGACATATACCCCATGTTACCATGGCACTCTGCCAATACCTGAAAGTGGTGAAATAGGGTCTCCAAATTAGGGTGACAGTGGCAGTGTTAAGGGCATTTTGAGAGGTCAGTTAATATTAAATATAATATTGTGATATTTGTTTTTGTTAACACTTTGATGTCTTTTTAAGGATGGACAATTTTGGATTTTAAGGCCTGAGACATAAAATAATAGCTTTTAACATAATATTAATGTACTTCATAGATGGACAAATAAGAAGAAAGTGTGAGCAATATTTATTATTGAAATTCAATAAATTTAGGATTTCAAGCTCTGAAGCATGCTTTAACTTTACTGTCATTTGTCAACTGAGAGTGGAGAACACATGTCCCATATATCCCACCAATAGACCATGTATCATGTTCTTCAACCAAATGATGTCCTTGTTTAAAGGCACTATCAGTGCTTTGCTATATCGGAAAATCGAAAAAATCATCGAAAATCAGATTTTTGCACGTTTGTATCAAGTATAGGTATCCTAACCCAGTGGGCAATCGACGCTGGAACGTCGAAAAGACGTCGAGAGTTTTAGAAATTTACACACCATTTATGTCGAAAATGCAAATCGATTTGAAGTCGTTCTTAAAACGTTGATTCAATTTGCATTTTCGACGTAAATTTATAAAAACCGTCGACCTGTTTTCGACGTGCCAACGTCGTTTCGACGTCGCTCTAAACGACTATGCCCGCTGGGAACATACGCTACAAGTGGTAAAACCAAAAGCGACCTAATAACGACAAAATTCAACATTTTAGTTATTACTGTCCGTACGGACACTAATTACTACACATCATTGAATGGAGATTCATATCTTTGAAAACTGCTGTGTTCTGCCTTTTCTGTCAATATCTCATTGGGAAAAATAACTTATAAGAATTCTACTGACTTATCCGTCACATTTAAGCTATTCATGTAAATTTCCAAAATTTTGAATCTTTTGGGCAGATCACTGATAGTGTCTTTAAGTCAAGAAAAAAAACTTCTAAAATTGAAAATAATGCTAATTCCAAAAATGTAATTGACAGTTTTTGCTTCAACTCGTAGTGGAAGAGACATAAGTTTTTCACAGGGTAAACCGGATCCCAATTGAGACAGGTTTCAATTATTTTGTTGTATAGGAGACAGGATAGTGTTGGCTTTCCTGATTCTGATATAGGTAGGAATTCACAGACAGACAGGTGACAGTTCCCCTTCATTTGTTGAAAATAGCAGACACAGGGATATTTATACACTGTTGAATACTGCCTGAGTTTAAAATAGACTTAGCCCAATTCTGAAGTCCCCTTTGTGACTTTTGTAAAAGCTTAATAGGTGTGTTGAGAACTTAGTGAAGATGTCCTATATGGGATTTAATCCTTTATTTTTAAGTGAATTCATTACTCATTTATATCTGTGTAGGTTGTTTGTTGGACAAAAGCAAACACAAGTGCGTGTGGATTCCATGAACCACAGAAGATTGTACCTCACATAGCAAGGCATAAATTGGTCATACAATGCATTTGGTGTTCCTAGAGCAAGGGCTTTTGGGACGTGAGTTTCCCGGGTTTCGTGAAAAGGTGTCAAGTGAGCCTATTTTAGGCATAAATTAGCCGCTTATTTCCCCAGAGTGCTCCCAGCCCACCTGGGTTTGAAATTTCCTGGACACACCCTTGCTATGTGCCAAACCTTTGTTTGCATGAGGTGTGCTTATTAAATGTTCAACACATTTTTCTAATGACCTCGCTTTTCAACAACAGTAACGATGCGCGAGTGCTTGCGCAACTACACCCACGGCGTGCTAAGTGTGAGAGAAATCGGTTACTGACTTGGGGTATTCCATAAATACACACGATTCACTTCTTTCTGATATAGTTCTATGGTTGATATCAATGAACCCAAACTATGGTTACTGATGATCCAAAATAGAATAAAAAAAAATACTTTGGGAATTCAACATAATAACTCTGTTAAGAATGTAAACATATTAGGTTCCAAGATACATAGTCTTTTCTTTCATGATATCAGTAATATTATTTTTCTTTAATAAAATCCCTGAAACCATGTACCTAAGCTAATTGGTTAGACGATAGTATGAAGTTGCAAAGTAAAGAGAAAGGTCAGTCTCCTTCCACCAAATATCAAAGTTGCAAACCTCGCCCAACATTCCATACATACATTAGGGTTGGAGTAGGACTCTTATTATAATGTGATTTTTTTTCTCTATTGTGTAACATAATAAACTCTTGATTGGTTTGTTTGGGTGCTTATTTTACATATACCCAAAATACTAAGATGCACAATATGATGCATTGTCTCTATGAGCTAGTAAAATCCTCAATTCCTTGCACAGTGTAGTAGCTTTGTTCCTTTCACCATGTATTTAGAAAATACACCCACTGGTTTTTGGTATGATATATGAACCCAGATCACACAAGGTCAGTTCATGTCTATGTATGTACAAGTAGAATTCGCTGAACTGTGTCCTTAATTGGTGGATGAGCATATTGTAAACTCATAGTGTGAGGTCCAAACAACCTATGCTTTAGCACGTTTACACTATAGAACAGTCAATGAATTTCGATATTTTTTTGCGATAACGACTGAGGATTAGCATAAATTAATTCGAGTTGTAGGTGTTTATACTGAAAGCCGTTTCCGAATTCGCTTTCAGAACATAATTCATCTTCCGGTTCAACAACGATTTTGCGCGATCTTCAACATGGGGCCCAACGCTAAATTGGGTTGCTCTCGCTGCCGTGATTATCTTTTCTGTGAAATTAAGCCTAAATATGATCAAAACTAACGCAAAGTAAAGAGAAAACGAAGACAACAACGCTGAAGTCCGAATTCTTTGAAATGCCCGCGCTACCTTCATGCTTAGTGGTTAGAAGCACACTTGCATTGCTTGTGAAAGCCGGAAATGCGCTGAGGCAGGTCATTTTGCCAACCATATACATGAAAATCGATTACGTGTTTCGTTTATACGGCAAAAAAAATTTGAATTCCATGACGACGTAGTTGAATTCACTCCAAATAAGTTGCTTAAAACAACTTACTATTCGACTTTTTGAAGTCTTATCGATTACGACTGCGCGTGTTTACAACTTCAGAAAAATGAATCGATGACGACTCAATCGAATTCATTTCGACTTTTGGCCTACGTGTAACGGGGCTCTTGTCTTGATGTATTCAAAAGCATGTCTCGAGCAATCCCAAGACCTGTGTAAAGCTTTATTTCAATAAGACTCAGTATATTAAAAGACACCTTTTGGGATTTTAGCAAACTTTTTTTTTTATTTATGATTCACTAGTCATTCCTAAATAAAAGATTATTTTCCAAAAATTTTATTATTTTTTTTTTTTTTTTTTTTTTTTTTTTTTTAAATGTTTGTATCACGGTGCCCCATAGGCCTGTACTTAATTTGCTGTGATTTTTTCCCCCCTGTCTGTTTAATGGACAGAAAGATACAAAATTACAAATTTCTTCCAGAGTGGATTGAATTTGCAGAGTAAGCACACATTCTATACTTAGTCAACAGTTCATATGAGATAAAAATCTGCAACTTTTTTTGGCAAGTGCTGGGGTCACGAGGCTGTGGATCATGAAATCTTGCCACTTTAATATCATCAGTAACATTCATATAATGCTGCTCTATACAACATTGTAGTAACAAAAAAGTCAGAAGCACAAGTTTTATTACAAAATCACTAATTATGACCAAACCATTTACAGCTATTCGTTCACAGGGTGGATTTGAATATATGTGAGCTAAACCAACAATGCTAAAATCTCAAATTTGAGAAAAGTTGAGGGTGTCCTTCTCACAATACTCTCCCTGCCTGACAAATGCTGTGTATAAAGGCAAGTTGTTCGAGGGTTAAATCATCACACCTGATACGATGCATCTCACTATTTAGACCAATGATTACACATACCCATTTGGGAATCACACACTTTCTGACCGTCTGAATACTACCCCAGGAGTGCACATTCAAGCTGTGTCACTGCAAAACAATAGCTCATTGTCCCTTTCAAATGTCAAGTTTGTCTGAAATTTTAGTTTCAACAAAAGTAAGGCATTGCATATGATTACAAGGTCTAATGTACCGCATTTCTTTTTTCTCAAGGGGAAGGAGGCCGCTTGTATCAGTACAATCACCAAAGGACTGGTTCCGAGTGTCCAGCCAGAAGTCCTCTGACCCCCTGGTGTCATGACTACCTGGGCATCACTGCACACAGATGGGCAATGACCATATTGGAAAAGGTGGTCACTTGACGACACCACAAGTGTAAGTAGAAAGGTCTTGTTTTTTTCTTTCTGCTTTTTTCTTATCTTTTTTTGACATCATCCTCTGTCTTTTCCTTCTTTTTCCTCTGCCTTAAAAGCTAAATATGTATCATTACCCTAACCCGGACCGGTCGTTTTGCCGGCCGACGCCCAAATGCAACGAAAAGCAATCTTTTTTTTTTTAAAACGGCCCAGATGCACGAGAGCCAAAGCTTGCCCGTTTCATTGCATTTCGGCCGTTTTTCCGGCACAGGCCTGTAGCGTAAAGTCAATAACGGCCCAGATTCAAAGAACAACAATCGCGCCATTTTCTCCCGAAGACGGCCAATCAACGAAAAACATCGCTCCATTTACCGGGAACGACGGCCCAGGTGCAACGAAAACCAAATCTGCGTCTTTTTCCGGAAGACGGCCCCAGGTCACGAAAAACAGGGTCATAATAAATAAATAATAATAAATAAATAATAAATAGGGATGCGTACTGCACCTGATCTGCATGAATTGTAGCTAATAGTTCGCCAGTCGTGAGTGGCGCAATTACGCTACATCATAGTCCGGCACTACTATACAGATTTGCGACGTCATGCTCCGTTTTTACGTATGAATACGTTTATGCCTAATTACCCAATATCTTAATCGAAAATGGTTGCGCTCTCACCATTTTCCGAAAAACAAAATCGAATTGTCTATGGGCATGTGTACAGTGTCACCCGCCTTATAAAAAGCATATTGGCGCCTTCTGGCGGCAACCCGTACCGAAATTCAATGCGAAAAGCATCGCAATCATTTCCAGTCAATAACGGCCCTGATGCAAACGACAAACAACGCGTCATTTTCCGAAGACGGCCCAAAGCAACGAAAAACATCGCGTCATTTTCCCGGGAGACGGGCCCAGGTGCAACGAAAAACATCGCGTCTTTTTTTCGGTAAGACGGCCCAGCTGCAATGAGAGCCAATGAGAGTCATTTTCGCGCACAAAAATCGTTTTGTTGACGGCCCATAATGCAGCGAAAAAACTCAATTTTCCGACCGGTATCAGCTTTTTCGTTGCCTCCATTTCTCTCGGCCGCGTTAGGGTTAAAGAGATTTTAGGTCCATCCATATATTGCTTCATATGAGTTATTCATATAGATAAGACACAAAATAGATTCCTACCTTGCTTTGGCTACAGAAATGCCGTGACAATGAAACATAAGGAAATTTTCATTTGCTAAATTTCAATATAAAACATAAGCTGAATTTTCGTATTTGCTCCTATATGAAATTTAGAATTTCACAATTTTTGTACTTAATGAATTTTTCTCAGGCTAATCCTTTCACATGGGACATTTTTGATAGATTCCTTTACATTAGTGCAAAAATCAGAATTTTTCACTTTTTAGGGATACACAACCGATTATGTGAAATCTCGTGAATTGCACCTTTAAAAAAAAGGGGAAGCTTTTTGTTGTCAAAAAAAGGAAAGTTTCAATTCAAGGATAATGCAATAGCGTATTTTATATATTTTGAAAGATATTGGATCATCCTCCAGATTTGGGAATGACTTCATGAGGGCAAGACGAGAAAGTTGGAGCACAAGTGGACATAACAAGATTTTCAAATAACTAACTTATCGGGCTTTTTAAATTCCTCGAGCATAGCAAAACCCCTAACAATATATCTTTTATTCAACACTCCCACATCTCACCCACAGGTCAACACTGCCTCCACTATTCGGTCTCCCATGGCAACTTTGAAATTGTCGACCACCTCCTCGACACTGACGTCTGCAACGTCAACACCTCCAAAAAACCGAGGCGGGCACACTGCCATCATGCTCACCTCTCTAGCCACAGTACACGACAGCGACCAGCACAGTGTTAAAAACTGTTCCATCTTGAATGTCGACATCAGGGCAGCGCATGCCGGGTCAGACAGCACCATGTTGGCGTCATCATGGGCGGATTATGATGGTCAAGCAGCTAGCTGGGAGCAGGAGCTGATGTTAACATAGAAGTGAGGTAATCTTAAGTTAATCCTGGAGTAACCTGGACATGAGTCTTGGATACCACCTGCATTATTTTAGTAGGGTTTCCCATGTGACCCTATATGAGGAGTAGAAGGTGTGAACGGAAGCTATCTGAGATCTGGGTTGGATTTCTGTCAAAAGCTTGCGACGCATCGTAATCCCATCCTTAGTCAAACGCATCGTATTAATAGGTTTCTAACAGTAACCGCAAAATGTTCTGTTCGAGGATCTATGATGTGTTGATATCTTTGTAAAACATCCACCCCATATTGATGAAATGCTACCCTATCTGAGACTAACCTCTTCAATGGATACCCAGGGGCGATTTAGAGGGGGTGCGTCATGCCTCCTGTTATAGCTAAGAAAAATTACTTTTTGCCTCACAGGGTACTGGGCGCCATGTAGATCTCTAAGAATGACATATCACGGGGCAAATTTCAGTTATATTTTCAAGGTTTGTGCCAACTTCATAAAGTACAATGGAGGTGTGGTATAGTTTAAAACAAGGATTTGTGGTATCTCAATATTAGGAAGCATCATACTTTTATCTTAGTCATCAGCGTCACCCGTTCAAAAACCATATAGATTACATACAAATCCTAGGCTCGACGATAAAATTAATTGCAATTGATATGAACACCTACCCACAAACTTACAGTGCTGCCATATCGAGGGTTTAGGGCAAAAAGGACCCATCTGCAATAGCTGCCAGTGTTAGTTGGCAGGTTTAACACTTAATAGGAAATAACTGACAAATGACAGCTATTGCAGAAGGCCTTCTTGCACTAAACCCTCAATATAGTTATTTTGGTGCTGCATTAATTTTTCACAATTTTACAAGTTCATTTTAAAGGTTGAACAAGAGATTTCACGTCGTCCATATTGTCTGTGATATTTAGTGATTTCATTGAGATTAGACACTCAATAGATTCTCTACGTTTTTATTTGGTCACAGAATAGAAATAACATAAAATGAAAACAAAAGGTGATGTGTATATGCTTATATTTCAATAGAAAACAGGCTGAATTTTGTATTTGCTCCTATACGAAATTAGAAATTGCACAATTTTTGTACCAAAGAAACAGTTCTCAACTTAATCATTTCAGATGGGGATATTTTTGATATAAATAAAGCTCAGTGCCAAAATCAGAATTTTCACATTTTTTTGGGACACCTCTTATTTGAAATCTCTCGTTGCACCTTTAAAGCTAGGTGACTTGGCTGACAACCTCTTCCCCCACTTAAGGTAGGATTATCGGCTATGGCTTTGTGCCCAGATCTTGTTGAAGTTCTCATAAAATGTTGGTATTGGTGAAAGAAACATGTGTGCCCAATTTTAATTTTGTTTTGAAAAGACGTTTTAGAGAAATGTCACTTAATGCCTTTTCAAATTCCCATAGACTTTGTACAGGGGCTGATTTTGGCAGTATAGAAAATGACCAAAATGGGGCAATTTTGTGAAAAACTACACATTTTATTTCAATTACTTCTCAAGTAATTGATGAGTTATAAGATTGGTGTTTGTTTTTAATGGTTAAAGAAATATCAAAAATCCATACAATTTTTTATTTTTTGTGTGTCATCAAAAACAAAGAACAGGTGGTCGCAACAATACTTTTTTGTTGAAGTATTTCTAGAAATACTGAAGTGTCCACTCTTCATAATTTTTCCTAGAACAAATACAACTCCTTTGGTGATGAATAAGGTGTCATATGAAAGGAAATCAAATTTAGAAAATTCTCACGTTAGATTTTGCAGATTGAGTGTTTCTATTTGAAATAATAGGTGTTTTTAATAGGTGTTTCCCTAAATTATTTTTCCCTAAAATATTTTTTCTAAAGAATTAAACTCTTGATTCAAAAAGCCAATAAATAAAAACACTAAAATAAATCATGCAGTCTTGAAACTGCAAAAAATGTGAAGGAGAGTTCAATCCTTATCATAATCAAGTTTGGACTAAATTGAATCAGGGGTTTTGATTTTATGGCCATTTTTCTGTAAGACCATTTTATCCGATGATCCTACCTTAAATCCTTAATCAAGATTCTGGTATCAAAAGAAAAGTGCATAATTTCTTCATTACCCCAATTGCATTTAAGGCCCCGGAAAATGTTTCATTTTGATGTTAAGAACAGAAACATCCCTAAATGTGATGGTCCACACTATCTTTCACATACTGCCCTATGGGCCCATTTTGTACTCATTTTGCTTCTACTTTACAAATGGCTGTAACTCAAGATTTGTAACCAGATATTTTTGGTTATATACTTCCATGTGAGGGAGAAAATATCTTATGAAAATTTGGCCCATGATTGGGTCACCCTCTTAAATTCTAATTCATATTTCCAGAAGTAGAGTTAATTAAAGGTGCATGTTCCGATCATCTTTGGGACCCCCTGATTTACCCGGAAGTAGTATCAATTTTGATATCAGATGAAAGGCCGTATTTTTCTCATTGTCGTCCTGAAATTTGAGCCCTCAAATCCATTTCATTGCCAAGATATAAACAAAAAACCACCAAATTTATGGTCAACCATCAATATTAGCACAGTGTTGAATAGGGCTTTACAATGTGCATTATTGCTTCTACCATCAAAACTGCAAGTTTGTTTCCTACGGTACTTGGTGGGGGGTATATGTGCAAGTACCAGGCTCGTATATCAAGTAGAGAATAGAATAGACATAAATTGGAACAAGCACCTTTAAGAATTTGAATTCAAAGATAAGCAAATATTATAGAGTTGTAATGGCATGCCATACTTCTTAAAATAATTAAATCAATACAATAATTGCCTTAGTTGGCAAAGAAGTTTTAGTGAAAATATAAGGTAGGTGTGTATCATGTGAATCATTTGTATGAAATCTTGGCAGAGTGCCAAAAAATGTCTTCATGTTTTTAAAAAGTGCAGAATTCCCTGTCCATAAGTAAAAATATCCTGAGGATGATACAAAAGGCGTCTCATATCAGACACACCTATTGAGTAAACCTGTGCAAAATATAATCCTCCATCAGCGTAAACAGTAGCCTGCGTGAAGGAAGTACTTAGCTGAGTAATTGCACCAATTAAACACTTTTGATATAACAATAGCACAGACGACGATCGCAGTGTATCAGAACCCGGTTAGGATACCATTCATAACCTTGGCTGGGTGCATGACATGATAGCAGTATACAATACAATTTCCTATTTTGCAATGCGGTAATTGGTGTTTTTGTCTCGAAGTTGTGTTGATCTGTTTGGGGAAATTTTGCCATGATTTTGTTCCTGTGTTTGTTCCTCAAGAAATAGGGTGTGTGTGTGTGTGTGTGTGTGTTGTTTTTAGTAGACAAAGTGGTTCCAATCACTGGGTATTGTGTGCACAAATTAGTCATACATTTGGGGACAGATTTGGTGTGGTGTTGAAGAATATGTGTATGTCAATGTCAAGAGGGTATATTGAGTCCATCCCACAATGCACCAGTTTTGGGAATTTCTCCTCAATAAGGTCATGTGATCCCACAAAATCTTACTTTTACCACATGAAAAACCAAACTTTTACACTCATTTTAGCCCACAAACTGCTAGTACTTAAAGGGGGATGGCCCGATTTAAGTCTATAAGTTTTTCATCTTGATAGAATGGCCTTCACCTCAAAACCCCATCTGTAAAGTTTCACGCCGTTATTTCAACCCGTTTTGATATGAGCGCTATAAACGTGATTTTGCAATCCCATAGAGTACTGTGTAAGATTAATATTGGTCGACCAAAAAGGGGCACATTTTTGCTCATAACATCAAAACCAAACATCCTTTAGCCCTAAGATTTCACAGGGTAAATGAGAAAAATAGTAGCTTTCTTCTGATACCAAAATTGTGACCACTTCTGGTAAAATCTGGGGTCCCTGGGGACGAGACTATTAGCAATCGGGCCATGGACCTTTAAGGAATTTTTTATCTTGATCATGAAATGTTTTGTGGTCCTTAAACTTCTTGAACACTCTTCATCCTTAAGTACTGGCATGTTTAGTACAGTTTATGTTGCAATGCATTATGGGATTGGTTCAAAATGCCCTCTGGTCAATGTCAATGACACTTAGAAATAACTGACTTGACTTCCTTCCTAATAGCCATGTTAAATTCACTCAAAATTTGTTGACAAACATTTGCCATTTCTGTTAGGGATTATTCAATAATTAGCCAGGGAGTAAATGGGAGAACATTTTGTCCAGAAAAAGAAGGAGCATAAAATACAAATATTCAGGAGAAAAGTGGGAAGCAAAGTTAAAACAAAGAAACATATTGTAATAAGCAAGCAAGAGGGAAAACATGAAAAATTGTGCCTGATAATTTTTTAACTTTGTCAACAATCTAGAGCTCGATATCAAAATGACAATGATTGCTGATAGGGTCACATTGGCAGTCAAACGCAGTACAATTCATGTCTTTTTGGAATGCAGTATTATTGCAGTAACACAGAATAGTAAACTATTATACTAATGTTATAATTTTTTCTCCTTTTTTTCACCATCTCTCACACACAGGATGGTTCTACAGCCCTGATGTGTGCTAGTGAACATGGCCATCTTGAAATTGTCAAGATATTGCTGGCTCATCCTCAGTGTGATGCCACACTCATGGATAACGTAAGTCAGCTGTAGTGAGGATGTCATCTAAATCACATGATTTTATTGTATTGTTTTAGATATTGATAGATAAGGGGTCAAGATTTATGGCAATTGTCATTTTAAAGATTGGCAGAGTTGCCTGTCCCAGTATGAAGCATTAGAGTCAAGCATGTGTTAATACCCATTGGGTAACTACATTTGAAATTCTGTACTCCTCTCTAAAAGATTCTAATTAAATCTTAATATAAGGGGAGTGTGATTTTCAAATGGAATAGCTCATTCCATGACTGCATTTGAAATACACACTCCCACTGTGAATGATTTAGGTAAGCTGTACTAGGTATAGTACAGATTTGGAAAGGAATGGACTGATGGTGACAATCAATTATTATTGATTTATGATAGATAGTAAAGGCTGTCATTGTTTTAACTTTTCACAAAGTCATCATCTTTGTTACTTTTACTGAATATAGCTTTTTTCATTTATACCAATTTTATTATTTAAACTTTTCACAAAGTCATCATCTTTGTTAAAGGGGCCAGCTAAAAAGTTGTGAATAAGCTTTTCTCGAGGATATCTAGTGAACAATGAATAAAACAGAAGGTGCTGGAATCACGAAATGCACCTTTAACTTATTTTTACTGAAGGCAGCTTTTTCATCATTTATCTCCATTTCATTGTTTAAAGCTCAAACATAGTCATCATCTTAGTTACTTATTTTCACTGAAGGCAGCTTTTTATCATTTATCTCCATTTCAGGATGGCAGCACAGCATTTTCCATTGCCATGGAAGCCGGTCACAAGGACATTGGTGTGCTGCTTTATGCTCAACTCAAATTTGGCAAATCAGCATCTCCCGTAAGTGAAATTTATTCTTGTGATTTGTTTTTCATTCATGATTCTTGTCAAATTACTCTGAACGAAATGTGAAATATTAACTGAAAAGTTTTAATGGAATGTTATCCCGATGAAAGCAGTCCATGTGAAACTGATTAATCTTGAAAGTTATCACAGAAGTATATCCATTTGTAACACAGGTGTAACTATTTATAACAGAAGTGTTACCATTCACAACAGATTGTAACTATTTACAACAGAAATGTAACTATTTACAACAGAAATGTAACTATTTACAACAGAAATAACTATTTACAACAGAAATGTAACTATTTACAACAAAAATGTAACTATTTACAACAGAAATAACTATTTACAACAGAAATGTAACTATTTACAACAAAAATGTAACTAATTACAACAGAAGTAACTATTTACAACAGAAATGTAACTATTTACAACAAAAATGTAACTATTTACAACAAAAATGTAACTATTTACAACAAAAAGTAACTGTTTACAACAGAAATGTAACTATTTTACAAGTTTAAAAAGTTGTGCCAAAAATAAGAAGTGTAATTTTTTTTAAATGACTTCTTACAATTTGCAATTGTAAATATTTGCAACAAAAGTAACAAATTCCAAGTATTCAGTGACTTCAGAAATATTTTGTTCTAGACCTTGCATGTGTGTTTATTCAAATTTAAAGTCGGGCCTTAATGACTCCATTCTGGTAGTCACCGTCTTGTTATTGACTCGTGCCGTTTTGGTATTAGACCGGTCATGTGTCTGTTATTAAGGTCAGGAAAAAATTCAGTCGCATGTCTGGTACAAGTGAGACGTAGGCAATGAAGTGACAAGAATAAAGCAGTGTATGTTTGTAATGTCTCCGCCGAACGAGTTCGGAACGGGGAAGGGCTATGAAATGAGCAGTGTCCGTCTGTTGTTCGTCCGTCTGTTCGTTCGTTCGTCTGAATAAAAAATGTTAACCCACGCGGGGTGTTGGTGACAGGGTGCCGGTTGGAGGAGGGTGGGGTGTTGCGGGGGTTAGGGAGGGAGGTATGGTATGGGGGATTGGGGTTGGCGGGGGATGTGGAGGTGTTGCAGGGGGTGGGGTGATGGGATGGGGGTTGTTGCGAGGGTGGGAGTTGTGTGGTGTTGAAGAGGGGGGGGTGGGTTGTTTGCGGGGTGTGGGGGAGGGTGTGGGTTTGCGGTCGTGTTGGGGAGGGGGTGGGATTTGCGGGTGTTGGGGAGGGGTGTGTGGGTGTGGTAGTTGAATCTATCGTGACATTCGGTGGGGACATATTCTACGCATTCGCGTAAATACGAGTTGCCTTGAAATTTGAAGTCTAGGTAATTTTATTTTTCTCTCTTTCTTTCCTGACAAACAGAAAAGGAAAGCTCATGGTCTCCAGTGAGTTAAAATCATTTTTAATTTCTAAAGAGGGTTTAGGTTTTGAACTTCCTTTATCAAAATGAATAACATCATTCCTATGTTTGTTGAAAACCTAAATATACATACTTTAACTTGCAGTGAGATTTTTGGCTTGAACTGAAAAATAGAAAAAGAAATATTGTTGGGAGTCAGCAGATTTTTTGTTTATTTTAGTGGAACTACTTGGCCATAAATCTCTACAAATACTCATTTAGAAAATGTTTAAAGCTTTTACATTTTCTAACTTCCTATAGAAGAGCTCATAAATTATTGTGAAATTGCCCAGAGTCAGATTTAGTTGTGAGAGTCACTCAAAAAGAGCAGAGAGCGAGACATGGCTTTACCCATTCAAAAAAAAATATTCATTATATGTAG
>JAMKCH010016166.1:0-24487 GCA_023653785.1 Ophioderma brevispina
TTGCATAAGACTAACACTCAGGTTACGCCGAAAATTCACGCCGTTCTGTTGCTGTTAGGTTGGCATGTCCTATCCCCCTGTGACTCATCTGACTTCTTTAATGAGGGCGACATATGGTGGGAACATTACACACCGGGTAATTCAGAGTTCTACTTGTTTTTATCTAGATAATCATGGCTGCCTCAATGACAACCTAATCCCGTGACCTCACATCATGCAACAAATGTCATCAACTCCTGAAGAATCCTAAGAGTCTTCCCTGTCTGCATTCCTACTGTTCCTCGTGCTTGGAGACTGAGCTTGATTTGTCAAAGAACTCTGTCAAATGTCCTTTATGTGGGGAGAATTCCGACCTACCTGGCGGTGGCGTAAAAGACCTGGAACCTCTGGCGATAGTACAACGGTTGACTGAGCAAAAGGCTATGCAGATGAAACTAATGGCAAAGGAAACTATCAATTGTACAGCCTGTGTTGGAATTAGCATAGAAGGTAACAGTTGTTTTGTTAACAACAATTATGGTGTATTTTGAATTCAATTTATTACAAATTGATTATTCAATTCAAATTAATGACAAGTTATTAATATAAGATCACTGACGTCCTGGCGAGAGATGAAGCTGTTTTTTTATTACTCAAAAATTATAAGAATTCACATTTACAAATTAACAATTACACAGCCCAAATTTCTAAAAGATTGTACTTTTCCCAAGTTGCCTAATTTGTGGCATAATAAATGAAACAAATACTGCATATAAACTCGCGTCATCCCCCTGGCAAGATGGCAGTCTGGAACCTGACCTCAGATACCTTTGACCTTGGTCCATGACCTTTTACATCATCCATCACATATGAAGGAACCCCTAACCCCAAGTCTGGTTTAAATCGGACTCAGAGACGTGAAAAACGAAAAGCAAGCAAGCATGCTAACTACTTACCTACCTATACCTACCCAACCAACCACCCAACTATCTACCAACCAACCAGATGACCTCTGATCTTGGTCTTATTTGACATCATCCACTATTGAAGGAACCCCTATTGCACCTTAACCCAAGTCTGGTTAAAATCGGACTTAAAGTTTCCTAAGGAGACGCTATCGCAAAATCCCCCTCTGATTTTCAAGCCAGGTGGATAAAAAGAGGAGATGAAAATGATTAAAAAGGCTTGATGGAGGAGATGCAATGAAGGCAAAACCTGAAAAAAGTTGCACCACCTTATATAAAATTACAACAAAAGGACACAAAACTGGACAAAGGGACGACGACATATGTGGAGGCAAGAACGTGAATAACAAATGCACTATACTCGATTCGCGTTGATACCTATTCCAAGTCGGAGAGGGACTATACCGGGAAAATGAAAGAATTCAAATGCACGTGCCACACCGGATTATCTTGGATGACACTCCGGTCATTTAACATGTTTAACTCGCTCACCTGCTTCTAAATACAATTTCATTCATGTTTGGAAAAGCACTATAGTGTATTTCAGGCCTTAACATTGCTCACAAAACATGATTAACAGAAGTCCCTGCGCCTCATTGAATTATTCACCTACGCAAAAATGGTACGGGGTCACATATCAGATGAATCGAGTATAGTACTAGGTATAGGTAAAGGCTAGGCTTACCTTCATATCACTCATGTTTGCCACGCGTCTTGATACCGTCAGTCAAGCTCATGATATACTTCCAGTCGCAGCGAGCGATTTCTGCTCGTGAGCATGCGTAACACTTGATCTTGGGTCAAAATCCGGTATTGCGTACGCCAATCGCTCGCTGCGACCGAAAGTCATGGGCTTCAGTCGTGCTGAGCAAAAGATGCTGGATAACAGTTTGGAGAATTTTCACCCATTCACACGTGAAGTATCTCATTTAGTTCACGAAGTGAAAATGGATAAATGCTTGCATCATGCAAAGATTTTCAATGGGTGAAAGAACTAGTGACCTGGCTGGCCATGGGAGACAAACGATGTGGTTGTGAACCAAAAAGTCAGTCAAGGTCTTCGTTTTCCCTTATTGATGAGAGAACTACTGATTTTAAAATCATGTTGAAGTGAATGTACGAGTTATTATTACGCATCTTGTGCGTGCGTCCTTTCATTGTAATACCACCCAAACCATTACCGAGCTCCATCAAAGAACCTCTCCGACCTGCGGACTCTGACCCGTCCATCATGGAAGTCCAAGCAAAACTGAACAAGACGGTATTCCAATCATTTCCCGTGACCATGTCAGGCGACGTTAAACATGTTATGGACTTGATAGGATCCTGAGGCGTGGTTTATGGAACATCAGGTTGGCTCAAGATTGCATTTTGCTATAATTGTCTCTATGTCTTACCAGGAGCAAATCTATCCCCTTTATCAATGAGGATACGATCATTTCTTTCTGTTGTTTTACGGGGCGTTCAGAGCCTTTCACCTGTTCGCACTTCCTTGTCTGAAGAAAGCGGTTCTACCACAATCTCACATTCTTTCTATTCCATTCTGTTTCCGTTTTTGTACTCCATGTTTTGAATCCTAACATTTTAAAACTCGGTTTACTTATAAGGTCAGAAATACCTTTCAAACACAAATAAATGAGCCTTGTGCACAAATGATCTGAATTTTATAATAAAACAGATTTAATGATTTTTAATCAGAATGGTTCAAGAATTTGTTATGTCCAAAACATAATTACAATAACAACTTTACATGATTTATAAACTAAGATACATAATATTTCAAGTCCTCTAGTGTCCTGTGTTGCAAGAAGCGTTGCAGTTCAACGATGATAGGTCTTCACAGCGAAGACTCCAAAATGACAGTATGCAAAGTCACACTTATATATCCTCAGTTAATATTCCATTGGAATCTTCTCAGTCCTGAAGATAACTTTCGTCTAGCAGTTCAAGACGACGAGGTTAAATAAGTCCCTCAACGACACTAATATTCCACAGTATATCGCCAAGATAATCACCTCGATTTCTATCTGTCCACAGTTTGGAATCCTATTTTGATTCCCACCACTTTTTGCTTCAAAGCCGACAGTAGAATAATTACAGTGACTTTGCTCACATGGAATTATAAATCCTGGCACTAGGTACTGTACTATCTATAACTTCTAGCTACTTGTTACTAGTGCCTGCTGGCAAATCTAACCTCTCCAAATCCTCCATTATATATTGATTTCAGAAAGTTTCCAAGTCTTAAAATAGATAATACCACAGTATCATACATAAACATTATCTCGCACTAGCTGTCCAATCGGATTTCACATAAATTACATCATCTACATTGCAACACCTAACATTTATAACATAATGGGGAATCCCCATATTATGCAATATGTTTTGATCTCAAAGCATAAACAAGTTGACTCAGTTTCTAAGTTTACATCTTGGGGAATTCCCATTTCCCTTCTTGTGCAGTCTATCTAGTTGTAAATAACAGGTGTGAGCTCAATATAGCACTAGGGAATCCCCTGCTCTCTTTTTTTATCATAAACAAAGTACTTTTCCCATGAGAAATCTTTTCTCAAATAAAATTGAGAAAATAATACTTTTAATCACAAAATCCGAGGGTAATATAACACTTACCCATTGCTAAACTTGTTGAAATTGAGAGTAACTCAAGAAATGATGAAAGGACTTACTCACCTGACCAAGCGGCAAAGCGTCAAGCCAATAAATCGATCTCCCTGCCGCTCGGGCTGCCGCATTGCCCAAAGCGGCAAATCGCATTCTGGAGCGGTGCCGTTCGTGACGTAGTTCCAAGGGTTACGCCGCTTGAATAAAGTAGCTCCATCCTGCAAGCGGCGTACACCAAGCGGTTTGCCGCTAAGCGGCAAGCGGCATGACACTATGTGATCACCGTATGAAAATAGGCTCACATTGACACACAGTCACACACACACACACACAAACACACACACACACACACATCGATCGCTGGGCAGGAATAACATACTTGAACTTGTGATAATCTTGCCTCAAACATTTTAATAATCGTGCCTTATTAGACACTGAACCCTGGGGCTTACCCATTGGTAGAACTTTTCATTGAGAGTAACTCAAGAATTGAAGAAAGCTCTTTCTCCCCTATACCTGAATTATCTAGGAATCATCCATTGTGATGGTCATTACCGATGCTTAAGAAAGCAGACCTACATGTCGACAGGTGGATGTTGCACAATCATTCCAGTATAGTAATCTTTGGTGGTCAGTGTAACTTGGTTAAATATCCGATGTTGTATAGACCTGACAAGTTCTAAACATGTATACGGTTTTGTGACCAGAGGTATGGATTAATGATATTGGGAAAATTTTAAATTAACCGTATGAAATCTTTAAAGGCCATAGCAACGCTTTGAACGAGTATTAAGCATATTCCAAGTTAAACTAAAAAGCTACCTCAGCTATTTTCGGTATGACTGGTTAAAGCGGTTGTGAATAACAAGGCTATCTAGTTACAAAATCAACAATAAATTAAATATCTTCGAGACCGGCATCTGTTCTTTGAATATATTGTTGTTATGACGACAATATTGGGACTATTGACGCAAATGAGAGGTATCAAAATTCGCAGAACATAATTAGGCTTCTTTTTTTTTATACAATTTCAGTTTGAAAACTCGATGCCCAGATGTTAAGTTGTGTTCCTAAAACGGGCGTTTATTATAAAACTATGGATGTTTAACTTTACACCAATCGTTCAATTTCATTCTTTCATCAAATTCACCGCGACAAATCTACACATACATTGATTCCGCCTATTAGAATTGCTTAACATGGCACAACGTTCATTTATAGTTTAATTTTTTAAGTGATAGCGGAGTGATAATAATAAGCTATATACTATCCTTTTTGCTCAAAACAGGTACGCCCGTTACGTCTGACCCACCTGTGGCTGTGGCTCAATGTACTTGAGTGTGATGACTATCTATTTGCACACGATTGTGTCGCAATACACAGGTCGCAGAGATATGTGAAAACATGCCGTATTTTACCTCGATGAACTCCGTTCAGGTAAGGTTAACGATTTGCGGGGGGCTTTTGAGCAGAAGATTTGCACAAAAAGCAAGAGGCGACGTATGTTGTTCTACTGTGAGACGTGCGACGTACCTATATGTCGACACTGTGTTGTAGTAGCCCATGTCGCCCGGAACACAAGCAAGCAGAATTAGACCAGGCAGCAAAAGAACGTGGTGATGAACTTAAGAAGTGAGAGAAAAAACATGTAAAGAAAATGAAGAAGAGATTAATAAATCACTTCACAACATCACGGAGACCAAACGAGATCTTGACAAGATGTTTCAGAGCTAGGATTCAGATTACAGAGACCGTGCAGAAATGAAGTCCCTCATACTTGAAAAAACGTTGGATGAGGCGCAGGCCACTTGTTAGCAGAAGAGTTGAACAGTATAAATAGGAACAGCAGCAACTTTATCCACAACTACTGAGGTCGTCAATGTTATCAGCTCACGGATTTCTGCAGCTCAGGGACAGTGACCGAAAAAGCTGATTGACCCCAAGGGTTGTTCTGAGTACGAGATTGCATCTGCCTACTCCTTCTGAAACACGGCATTGCATGAAGCTTGGAACTACAAAACATCCGAAATTGACAAGTATCGGACACTAATGGTAAAACGAGGCAAAAGCAAGCAAACACGTTCCAGAGAAGATTCATAGGACGTGTTCAGGGAGGAACACTCATCGCCCGTTAAACGGGAAATAACGGCAGCTGCCACTTTACAGAGAGAATTTAGGAAATTTTGGGGAATGGAGAAGAAACTTCCTTAGCACTGGATGTTGTCATTAACCCGTAGGCGATATTCAGGGACGATGCACAGTGCTTGCCAGGGAAAGGTTTTTACAAAAACGATGTACGATGAACATTACTTTAATGTCAATGCTGGAGTCGATGCTGGAAAATCATCGACCCCTTGGTTGTATTCAAGTTGGTACTGATAATCTTCTTCTATGTACCGATTACCAGTCGCCGTACGTCAAGATATTTGACATGCAAGGGGCCTAACAAAGCGCTACTTTTTCACCGTATCCCAGGATTACCTATCATACAACACCCAGGATCAAGCAAGTTGTGGGATTATGCTTCAACTCCAAAGAACAAGTACTTGTCCGGGGGAAAATTAAAATAACTTCATAGGTTTTCATTCAATGATGGCAAAACATTTCTAGCATCAAGGTAGACATATCTCCATGGTTTCTTGCAGTTACGGGTCCAAAGATCATATTGTGATTAGTCCCTACTACAGTAGTGGCAAGAAATCAAGTAATAGATAATTGGGGAAGATTTGTGACAAGCTCCAAAAACCGTTACCCTTTCCTTCCCTCTTGGAATCATCTGTATGAAGTAATCAAGATAACGATGATGACTACGATGAAGACGAAATATTTGTTGCTGACCGAGAGCAATGGGCTGCATCTATCGCAACTCACCCTTGGCAAATATGTTGATTGTGTCACGAAAGAAGTATCAAACGTATACGGATTGACCTTATCCAAAGACGAGAAACAACTATTTGTTGCTGATACTACTCATAAAATGCTTTGTCCAAATTTCAAATTCAAAGTTAAGTATATGAATCAGTGTCCCGTAACCATGACTACGGGAGGGGCGTCTGCCCTTGCGAGCGATCAAGAAAAGGGTGGGGTTCTTTTGGGGGGTGGGTGTTTTGTATTGTTTTTAATGTCCACTTTTTTCAAATGCACCACCACAACACCCCTTTGCAAAAGGGCCCCCATTTTTGGAAAAAGGTCACTTTATACCAAATTTCTTGCCCGAACACTGAGAGAATCGTTTTCTACCGACAAGATCAGTTTCGTTATTATGTACCACGACGGTTACTTACTTTCAGGTAATACTCTCCAGATAGAACTAAGGACAATATTTTTAGGCCAATTTTGACTTCAGAAAAGAAAAAAAATACCCGACCAACCGACTACCCTATTTAGACGGTGCTGTCTATCAATTTTATGGAAATCAATACTTAAGTACTTGTGTGTAAAACTTCAATTTTATGCCGACTTTTTCACTACGATCCCCTGCATTGTTGCATCATACAGAACTTTTTCTTGCACAAAATCATAAGTGAGAGATACTAGCGTACGTTATTGCACTGGTTTTCTTTTAATTGCGTTGAATAAGTCATGTAAGAACAGGAGCAACTACAAGTGACGACTTTATTGCATCTAACGAAATTCGGATGTAGATATCACCATTTGAATTAGCTTATTAACATGATAATACTAATTGTCTTTTAAAACGTAAACCCTTACTGCGTAAGGGGTATGAGGTGTTTATATTGGTATGGTAATATACCTCATGCTTTGAACCATTAAAGCAAGGTGAATCTAGGTGATCAACACAGGCAGAGAATGCGGAAACTCATATTGGGCGTCTTTTTGTGTTTCAGTTTGACGCGGGTTTTAAAATCAATATTCCCCCCCCCCCGCCATTTTCCATCTCTCAACAATATTTTTTTTTTCTTATATCGATGTTTTTTTGTTTGAAGGCGTCCAACTCTGTGGTGAATTTCATCCCAAAATCCTTTGGGAAAGTAGCTATTTTAGAATGGGCCCCATGCATGCAGCCCCCCCCCTTATGCAGTTAAAGTTTTAAATAGCGTATTTAGTTTCACTAAGCTGATTAACTTTTGGTAGTGGTTATTGTAGTTTCACTCATCTATTAACTTTTGTAGTGAGTTGTGGATCAATCAGCGTCATGCGTGAATGTTGATTCGATTACTGAATTGTATATTTTGGACATTTAATTACGTCCTGGGAATGATCGCCTTGCTTGTATTTTTTGATTGAAAAAAGATAATTTAACAAACATACCAAAATCTTCTGACCCTGTATTTATTTACAATACCTTTAATTTAGTTCACAGTATCTCGAATTTCAACGATTTTAAAAAACTTTTTTCACATCGCTGTATGATTCCCCAATTATTCATACCCATCATACCATGACTACTACCTATTACGAAGTATAAGTTTCAAGCATGGAGTTGATTGGCACAATGCAGTAACTTCGTACACAATAAGGTTGACTTTATAGAGTTTGCGTAGCATGCCGCGCTGGCTGTACAGAGTATACCTGCTGTCATCCATCATCATTACCCCTCCAACATTCTGCAGTCGACTTCCACACAGGGTAAAAGTTTAATCAAAGTTCATAACATCCTTTCCTGGAGATGGAACGTAGAAGTGGTGAAAAAAAAAATCTCCACTTGGCCGGACTTGAACCTGAACCTCCGTATTACTAGCAGAGCAAAAGCCAGGGTTTGTAGAGTAGCGATATATCTCATCAAATAATATGGACCTTATTTGATAATACAAAATACAGCAAGATTTCAGCAATTCTAATGCTTTTCAGTTGTACATAAAATTTCCAAGTGATTACCACCTTATAAGGTGTTTTTGAATAGCAAAATAATACTCGCTTCATGCTGATACAGCACGCCGTCCCTTTATAGTTGTGGATCAAATCCAATCGTGTCTGATAAGAGAGATACTTTGCAAGAACGGCGCATTACGTGGCCAGCTAATATAATTTACGTTTACATCATCAGATTGTTATGTATGAGTATGATTTATGTACATCTATTGAATCACAGAGCCACCACTAAATAACTCCCCATCTCTCGTCAAACGTCATTTCCTCGGCTAAGAACGCGACTGGTTTATTTTTCAAAACTGATTTTGGTGAATCCTAGCACATACCTCTTCAACAAAATATCAAAACTCATATGAGAAGAGCTGATTTTTGAGCTACAGAGCTCAGAAGAGTTGCATGTTTTTCAACAACGTACTGGCCCCACACCTAGTTTGAAACTTTATTAGAAATAATAATTGTACAGTTTCCCAAACCTCAGAAAATATAAAAATGGCACAGACAGAATCTTAACCACCCAAATGGGTTTGTTCCTTGTCCAAACATTATGATCATTTCTTCTCATTTAAAGACCCAACTTATCACCTTCGGTGACTCCTTAATTCAGGCACCGGCAACACTCTCGGTGCTGAAGTCGTCTTCTACACCCGTGTATTTTGGTGGTGTGATCCGGGGGGGGGGGGGGGGGGGATTCCCTATAGGTACAAAAATCTGAAAATATCCGCTAAAAAAGACAGACTCACTGCACTCCGTAAATTTGACAAAATTTTGGTAATTGTTCCCACTGTGATTACTTCGAATCTCAGAATGGAGAAATTAGCACACACTTAATGAACACAGAAATACACATTCACACAACAATGTTTACAAAAGACCACATATTTCACTACATTGAGAAACTCGCATTTTCATAAAATGCCATTTTCCTGACAACACGGCCCTGTCACAAACATATTTCTTTCTCCAAGTTATATATATTTTGGGGCAAGGTCCGTTTTTACTCAACAACCTGAAAGGGCAAAATTCTCAACGACGCAAGTGGAATCAACAAACATACTCAAAGTCATTTTGTCATCATAGTTGTAAAAATAACAGTGTTAGTCAGCTACAACATTTTATACTAAAACATTTTAGAACAATGGATTTTAGTCACAAGAATAGCGATGGGGCTTTGTAGTGGTTAACACTTACGTGACCAAGGGGGGGTCCTAGGGACCCCCAAAATTTGTTTTACGCGTGGTCCCGCTTTACGCGTGCGATTTTGCGCCGAAGTTTTTTTTTGAAGGTCTGATTTTAAATGCGTTCTTTTCATACAAAACTAATTAAATCGGCCAAAGGCCGTTAATGAGATAATTAGTGGGGGTCCCATGGAACCCCCCCCTGGACACTAAAGGAGTTATTTGGAGAATATTTTTAAAAATAAGAATAAGAAACCGAGAACAAAAGCACATTTTTTTTGCTGAATTAAGTTCACAATTAATGTAAGTAACAATTATTGTAACATTAAAAATACTTAACCTTCGTGCCGAAAAACAAAACCAATTTCATCATGTACGTTGCCTGCCAAACCGTAGGTACAAACTCTATGGAAAATGATGTGTATTTTGCAACACCCTAAAAAATACAGGATTCCCTAAAATGCTGGTTTTGTGTTAATATAAGTAAGTTGGGTCTTCTAGAATAGATATCAACATTAAAATAAGTTTTAAAATGTTTGATGTAAGCTACAGGCGTTCATTTGAATTTTACGTCTTTTTGCCTCCATTAATTTTCGCGTGTTTTGAAACAATGTTTTGCCCCTTAATTTGCACCCACAATAACAAATCTCATTTTTTATTGTGATTTGGGGTGTCTTATGACCCTTCACATGTGTATTAAATTTCGTGCAAAAATTCCCTCGGAAAGTGGTTTCCTTAGGGGGGGTCCCATGGAACCCCCCCTTGGGCACCAACGGGATGAAACCCCTTGGTCACTTAAGTGTTAAACTATTTTGTAATTCGGACATAGTGAACGTTAGTAGCCATTGGTTACTGGTCCAAGCCTTAGCTCATTCACCGGTTCTGAATTATGATATGTCATAGGTTTGTGTTGTGAGCAAATGATCAATGGTTCAAACCAAGTTAGCGTTGCAACCAGTTGATCAGCAACGTCATTTGCTAACGTACACTACGGCAGCTAATATTAGTTCAATCTGTTAAAGCAATGGACACCTTCTAAAAGGGCCACTCAAAAATAGGTGGTTGATGAACTGAACGGTCAAAAAACACAAAATGAGCTATCATACGGCAACAAGCCTCATTTGACATGAACGAATGAATATAGACACCCCCAAAGCCCTAGCACCCCAAAGTTATAGGCGACCATCCTATTGTTTTTCTTAGTTAGCCAAATTAAAAGCTTATATAAACATTTAGGTGGAATTGCGCTTAATAATCAAGTGCATGGTTTTTGTTTGTTTGTTATTGGTTACCATGCCGCAAGTGTAATAATGTTTAATTTTTTGCAGGGTTTGTCTTCGATAGCTATAATTTGTCCAATTACAGTGTATTTGGCATAAATTGATTTGATTCTATAATGTCGAAAAGCGAATTCACATGCTTGATAAAGAAATAATGTTACTCTTTTAAAGGATACCATTAAATAGCCAAATCATGCAGTTTTTGTTGACTCTGCCGTAAACTTTAAGTGCTTGGGGGGGTCCATAGTACCAAGATTTGTTTTTCGGCGATTTCTCACTCGTGAAAAATATTCTTGCGAACTCTATTTTGTGTAATTGTGCAAATTGAGCGATGCGCTTTCTTTCCATAAAAAAAAATACTAAAATTTCTCGCCCGTTAATGAGATAATTAGCTTGGGTCCTAGTGAACCCCCCCCCCCCACTTGGCACAACGGGAGAGTGTGATTTTTTAAAATAAAAAGAGAAACCATTTGGCCCAGAAATATTTTTATGCTTAGTATGTCATATGCATGAAACAAAATTAATTACATAATCAGAAAAAATAATTACCCTTTATGTGCCGAAAAGAAGCTGATTTCCATCATCGTAGGCCGGACCTGCGCGGCAATGCGATCAAACCTATGGCGGAAACGACCCGCTTACTGCCCCACAAAAAATACAAGCATGTGTTTGTAAAAAATGGTTAATGTTGGTGTTAAAATTATGAAATTGTCCTTTCTAGAAACGATATTAAAATCAAAATGATTTGCAATAGGTATGTTGTGGAAGCAGGGGGCGCGGAAAACATATGTACTTTTTGAGCGATTTGATTTTTTGATGCATCCGTCAAGATTGCAGGAATTCGTAGGGGGCATACATGTATGGTAGTTAAATCTTTCACAAAAACCTTACATGTTATAATTCGTTATATTTAAAGAGCTACATTAAATTTACAGGTACGTTGAGATAAAGAGGAGCAATTCGTTGTGATCCATGGCCTCATCCCCCAATTTACCGGGGTAAAAAAATCGTGGATGAATTTAGTATTCTGACACACTGAGAATTCGGCACCTTAACATGCGGTTTTATACGTTAATGTTGCCGAATTTCGTAGCCTGTGGCAGAATACTAAATCTTTCCAAAAAATCATCTGAAGTTTGGCCTGAGTAAAAACTGTAAGTGCCTAAATACGTGCAAATTACATCACTACTACGGAAGAAAGAAATTTGATTTTTTTTTATTTTCTAAAATTTTCCGGAAATTAACATTTCTCGGGGATAAACAAAACATCGTGCCTGTGCGGTCCCTGTCGTTAATAGTGTACATGTTGTTGGATCACAAAATGCACCTTTAATAATGTACATGGTAGCACACACAGACACCACATTGAATTTTTTTGTATGAACAGCCAGACTCGTAGGGGGGTACGGATAATGGGTACGGGTATGGGTACGGGTTCCGAGACATGGGGTACGGGTAAGGGTCCGAGACTATGGTAGGGTACGGGTACGGGTCCAGACCATGGGTACGGGTACCCGGGTACGAGTACGGGTCAGAGACCATGGGTCCGGGTACAAGACCATGGGTACAGGTACGAGTACGGGTCCAGACCATGGGTACGGGTACCCGGGTACGAGTACGGGTCAGAGACCATGGGTCCGGGTACAAGACCATGGGTACAGGTACGGGTACAGTGTCATGGCTATGGGTACGAGTCTTTGGGTACGGGTACAGACCTTGAGTATTTTAGACATGGTTACATGTAAGTGCAAGAGTTCCAAAACTTAAAGACCAACTATCTGTGTTCCACTGTGAAAGAGTCTGTGGAATCCTTGTAAGTATTTTTAGCCAAAATGCAAAAAGTGGCAGAAGAAAAGGAAGAAAATCAGTACTTTTCAAAGAAATGTCACTATCCAATTAGGTTGTTGCAGTATGTATGTAAGTGTCCCATATGGGTAAAGTCATTTCAATTATTTGGGGGACGGTTAATGAATCGAACAGTGCAAATTAATGGTGAAGCATCTAGGGCATACGTAGTGCCTAGTCCTGGCATAGTGCATACTATAATCTCCATGGTTTACCTTACCTGCATATAATTTATGTGACAAAACTTCCGTATAGACTTAAAATAGTTTGGGATTATAATGAAGTTTGCAGCAAGAGATAACAGATTTTGATTTTTGTGTATTTGGCTACGAAATGTAGTATCAAAGTGAAAAGGGAAAACAAAAGGTAAATTTAAGTTACTTATATTATTTTAATATAACCATTTCTATTGCTTCAAAGCACAAAATTTGAAATTTCATTTTTTGTAGCCAAGAACTAATTCTCGCTTAGTCCTATCCAGATGGGGATCTAACATTCGTTACAAAAATCTTTTTTTAGGGACAAAAAAACGCGATGTATAAAATCCCTGTTCATTGCACCTTTAAAATTCATCAAGTAAAACAAATTAATATCCTTCAACAAGATACAGTGGCCAGTTAGTTTTTGTTTTTAAAATTTCCAATGGGGACCGGTTAAGAGTACCTGTATGGCAACAACAACATGGAAACTGGTATGGGTACAATACATGGGTATTGACGGATATGGGTCTTAGACATGGGTCTCGGTAGCAGTTCCAAACCGGGTATGGGTAGGTCCGAAGACCATGGGTATGGTTACGGTATGGGTCCATACCAGTGGGTCCTGTCCGAGACCATGGGTAGCGGGTACGAGTACGGGTACGAGACCATGGGTACGGGTACGGGTCCGGGTCCAGCATGTGATAAAGTTATGGTACGGGTACGGGTATGGGCACGAACTATTGGTAGGTACGGGTACGGGTACGCAGTTTTGTACCCGGGTATGGGTACGGGTACGGGTAAAGGGTACGGGTATACAACTGTTAACAGCTAAAATACAAACATACCCGATCCAGGTTACTTGAATCAGCCAAGTGTTCAAAAGTTCTCCTCACGATTGTTCGGTATTGCGTGCGACGGCAGCTTACATGTAGGGCATAGTCCTAACCCTGGAACCCTGGCGAAGTCGCACCAAACCCCCAACCAACACTCCAAGTCCCACTCGTACGGCGCACTTTTACGAGGAAATACTCTTGGTTTTTCTTTTACCCTGCGTCAGCAAATACACAAGATTTGGGTGCCATGTTTTTATTATTACGATAACAACACTACCGCCGCTACTATAAAAACGATTTTCAATCCGAATTCGTGGCAAAAATTCGTTCCACGAGGCGGCCATTTAATCCCACAAGCCCAATCGATATGGGGGATCGCGAATGCAAAGTTCGACTGAAAGGATCGTGAACCTTAATGACCCCAACGATTGGCCAAATCGTGCGTTAGCGCGAGTCAATAAATGAACACATCGTAAGCTCGTGAATGATTGCCCCTAATTTCCAGGACGATAACCAGAACTCATTTATAGTGCATTTGTCCTTTGCTTATGCCCCCTCAAAAGGTGTTATGAGTTTAATTTGAAAATCTCACATAGGGAAAGTGATTTCCTTAGGGGGTTCCATGGAACCCCCCCCCCCCCCCTTAGGCACCAACGTGAGTGAAAACACCTTAGGCACTTAAGTGTTAAGCAGAGAAAGACACATAGGGATCACTTGTCCACTGTTGATGTCAGTTGATGCTTGATGTTATGTGTTGTAAAAAGGAGTTAAACATTTGCCTGTAATATCAACATACTTTGATGGATTCAAATCAAACGTGGGGCAACAGGTGTGCAACATGACATCCCCATTTGTTGATGAGGTCAAGAGGCACATACAAAAGCCAAAGGTCATGTGAGGTCAAGTTGAAAATAGGCTGAAAATGTAAACACCTCATTGAAAAAGTTTAACTTACTGATGAAACCCAAACTTGGTTTATGGAGTGTACATGCATCCTCATTGTGATGAGATCAAAGGTTACATATCAAGCGTCAACGGTAATGTGAGGCGATCATCAGAACCGTGACGACAACGACCAAACGGTCCGAGGACCGATGTCTTTTTTTATTTAGATAATAAAATTTAACATTTGCCTGTTCTTTGACTATTTTTCCTTACCGTACCATTTGGATAATGTGGTTAAAAAGTTTCATTGACTCACATTTAAATTAGTTGACTAAACTTCGCCAATATTAGATGTACAAATGGAATTAAAGTGTATAAGTAGGTTGATAACTACTATTACTGTATTGTTTTGTTTGCCATGGTAAATTTAACATGGTTAAGATTGGGTTAGAATCCAATCAACAAATTTAGCACGGGTCATTTTAGCTCTCTAAAGAATGAAATTTAAAGTAAATAAAAAAAGTAAAATTTTGTTTTTGTTTATAGGTTAACCGGTTACTATTTAAAAGAGTATTTTTTGTTAAATAGACATAATTAATTTCTATTTGTTTAGTAATTAAAACCTTTAACAAGTATTTTGTGCAAAAAGTCGTGGTTATAATGTGGTAACAATACTAACTCGGCTGATTTGTTTTTATTCGCTATTGTTAATTAAAACGGTAATTGCTTGCTATATAGTTTCTTATTTAGGTTATCGTTTATTATTTTTGAGTGAAAAGGAGTCGTATTATTTAACTTATAACTCATTTTTAGAAAGAAATGAGGTCAAAAATATTTAAAGCTGTGAAAAGTACAGAAAACGAATGTTAAGGTCCATTTTACCCATAGTTTTTTGGCTTGGGTGAGTGTCACGAACTATAAAACTTCTGATAACCAACTTATGTTTTACTCATTGAAGTTCTTAATTTGCATATGATCACTCCTATTTTATTAGCTACATTTTGTGATACACCGTTTAACTCAAAATACTGCGATTAGTTTCCAAGTTTTGATAACCGTTTGTGGAAAGAGCGCATCGCGCCAGGGAAAGGCCATAGCAGGAGTAAAGATGTCCAACTTTTTGGAAGGGTACACCAATGAATGGGAACCTGAAGTCTTTTCACCATAATGTATGTCACTATGTAATGAATAAATAGGGAGTGTCATTCTTGATAAAAAAACCCTTTACAATTACTAAAAGGTCATTCAATTTCTTCTCCTGAATATCAGTGACTAGTGATGTAATCATACGTGATTCGTGTAAATAATGGCGCTATTAATATTCGGTAAATTCCTCCCGGTATTCAAGATTCTTTGAATCTGGAAAATTCAGAGCCTGTTATTCCCAAACAGTTGAAAAAGATTATAGGTGGTGGTTATCACCGCCTCGATTCAGATTGAGGTTGTCTCATTCACGAATAATAACAACGAGCTTCCTAACTGAACTTTGGACGATATTTCATTTATTGGAAATGAAATATTACGGTCTCAAAGTTACAGTAAGAAGCTAGTATATTTCATTTATTGGAAAATGAAACAAGATGAACAAACGGAATTAATAAGAAATGTGGTTGGCAGCGGGAGAACCAAAAACCGTAAACGTATGTGAACCAATCATGTTCTATTCAATTTACCCCGTTTTTAGAAGAAAACAAAAGTATAGGGTATCCAGCGACCTATATCGCCAATGTCCCTTAACTACATTTAAATGTACTTTTGAGAAAAATAATGGAACGGACCCTTGCCTTGATTAGGGGGAAATTGGCCCTAGATCTAACAGGAAAAATAACGTCAGATTTTCCTCTAGGGACGTGTGGGTATGCAATATATACATGCAATACGGTACCGTGCATTACTATAGAACCACTGTTTTTTTTAAATAATCTCATCCATGATCGGCACCAGCTTACCTGTATTTATATAATATTGGATGGCTGAGGTTGATAACAGAAAATATCGCCCGAGCCTAGATCAAATATCGGGCGAGTCGAAGACGAGCCTGATATTTTCTTGGCGAGGGCGATATTTTCTGTTATCGGCCGAAAAAAGCCATCCAATATTATTATTATTATGCAAGAAGAAGCTGACTTGACAAAATAATTTTAAAATGGCTTAAAAAAAAACCAGGGTATTTGCTTGACGAGTTGCATGACCGAATGCCCAATATTTTTGCGTATAATGTGCAGTGTTGGGCGGAACGCACTAATCGCACTGTGGTGTCGCACCACAGATGCATAATTCATGATATAGGTCGGTGAATACCAATGGTGTTCGATTTCTTTTAAAAACGCAGTAAATTGAATAGAAATTGGGTTACGCAGGTAACAAACGAAATATCAAAGTGGATGTAGCTAACAACATTCCCAATTTATATAAATCTATACAAATGACGTAATCTTAAGCCGATCAGATTTAAGTTATGATCCGTTTTACGGTGTATTTAGCTGCAGGAGCAAGGCAAAAAGGTTATGAGATATGGCAATCATTAAATGCTGGAAGCGTCCCTTGTTGCCATGGTAATCACTAGTATTTAGGATAGGTAGGTGGCGGTTGGTTCGTGGTGTTTTCTAAAAAAACATAAAATAAAGCGATAGTTAATAGCCAGTTAAATCAGATTTGTTAACATCACAACAATGCCGCCTTCTATAACATGTCTATGTCTCGATGACGTTGGCTGTGGTGTTTCTAGAAGACAGTCGTAAATTCGAGGTAACACCGTGCCCCCGTCTCTGTATAACTTGGGTTGTTTCTCCTGCCTTATAGCTATATCAGCACACACATTCATCACACCAGTATTACCTGAGTATGGTAAGAGGTTGTTATCAAAAATATTTGCAGGTAACAATACATGAGCTTATATCATGGCTTGCTAGCTAGCAAGCTATAGCTAGCCATCTACCCATCTACACTTGCCAAAATGTTCTTGTTTGGCAACGCCTGGGCTGATTGCAGCGAAAATCGGTCAGGACATATGTATATAATACCTGCACACTCCATTTGGGCTGGGTCAGTGGTTCTTCTGACCATAAAGGTATTATATACCTTTGTGGTTCTTCTGACCATAAAGGTATATAATACCTTTATGGTCAGAAGAACCACTGACCCAGCCCAAATGGAGTGTGCACATATTTGGGTCAAAGGTCACGTTGGCCGATTAAATCGGCATTTTTGAAAATCTATAAATTCCTTCTTGTGCAACAAATCAATTGTTATAGTCGCTAAACAGGCACAGAAGAACCACTGACCCAAGGCCCGTATGGGGTGTTCAAAGATTTCGATGAAAGGTCATGTGGGCCGATTAAAGGGGTATTTTTTGAAAATCTCGAAATTCCTCCTATAACAAATCAATTGCTATAATCACTAGACCTGGTCAGAAGAACCGCTGAGCCAAGGCCAATATGGAGTATTCACAGATTTGGGTCAAATGTCATGTGGGCCTATTAAAGAAGCATTCTTCGAAAATCTATAATGGCTCCTTGTACCACAAACCAGTTGCTATAATCACCAGACAGTCAGAAGAACTGCTGACCCAAGGCCCATATGAGGTTTCACAGATTGGGGCCAAAGGTCACGTGGGCCGATTAAAGGAGCATTCTTCGAAAATCTATAATGGCTCCTTGTACCACAAACCAGTTGCTATAATCACCAGGCAGTCAGAAGAACTGCGGATCCAAAGCCCATATGAGGTTTCACAGATTGGGGCCAAAGGTCACGTGGGCCGATTAGAGGAGCATTCTTTGAAAATCTGTAAATTTCTTCTTGTGCCACAAATCAATTACTCTATCACTAGACTTGGTCAGAAGAACCGCTGACTCAAGGCCAATATGTGGTGTTCACAGATTTGGCTCAAAGGTCATGTAGGCTGAATGTATTAATGACCTGCTGAGCTACAGCACCACTGGTGCTCTTCTTTTGCCTTTAGTTTGCGAAGACAATTTTAACACTTTCTTGTTCCATGTAATCTACCGAACGTATGAGCCTTCATACACTGTTAAAAATGTTCCTAATTTTACCAGACTTTACTTTTAAAATTACGGTAAACCCAATTATTCAATAATCTTCACGCTTTATTACCTGTACCTAACATAAAATTACAATTTGGAAGCAGAAAATTGTAAATAAACAGTGGCTAGAAAATAATACTACACATTTTGAAAAAAAAGTAGTATTTATACGCTGACCATTATTATTTTTTCCGTAATATATTACGTTCTTTTGTAACTTATTGTTTTTAATGTAAGAATATGAACTACGAAAATCGTTTACCGTTAAAATGTGTTAAATAACGTCGTAAGTAACGTCATTAAAATGCAAAATCTTATTTTCCCTATCATTTTTAAAAATAGTTTTAAAAACTCTTGTAGAACTCAATTCCTCCTTTTTGTATTATATTTAGTTTAATTTGAAAGAAATATAGTACACACATATATATTTAATTTTAGCATCAGCTATCAGTAAAGTCATGTAGTGTAGTGGATAAGGTTTGGGACTTGTAATCTTAAGGCCCTGGTTCGAATCTATGTAAGGTACATGTATTAAGTTTGCTCATGTGATGATTAAGTAATTGGTGACATTAGAATGTGTACATTACCATATAAAACAAAGTGTATAAACTGGTTTAATTTTTACTTCTTCACGTTTTCCCTTTGTTTTTTACTGCTTTTTTCTCAAAATTGTTTGCCTGAAATATAACTTTTTACAACCACGTGGCAACGTAAATACAACGTTTGTATGATGCCATAGCTACAACGTGAAAATTTGGCCAGAGGATTGTAATAACGTTTTAATTCTTAATATTGTTAAACAAAGTCAAAACCAACAATAAGTTGAAGCTGAGATTTTACGCGTTATTTAGGTTCGTGCATTGGTTTCGTATTTTACGGCTCCAGTTTTACGTTCTGTACGTGGGGAGTCCCGCTGCCAGTCAATCCCTGTTTTTTTACAGGTTATTTTAACAGCGTAGTCGATTAAGAGGAGAATTAGGCCAGATTGCCTAAATTTGGCCCGCGTAAATTCTTAATCGACTTGCAAGAAGATCGCCCTAGGGTAGGAATCTCTTTAATTGTGGTTCAACCTAACTGTGAGATTTGTCCAAAAATTATGCTCCAGGACATTATTTGAATATGCTCCTGGAGCATTATTTGAATGCACAATGGTGAAAATATGCTTCCTGGAGCAGGCAGAAATTTTCTAAGTCAAAAACAGGAGGATGCATAGTCCAGTACTTGAAAGAAGACTTGACAGAATATTCTCCACTGCTCCAAAAGTATATTTGCAATTGCTCCTGAGCATTGTGAATTCGAATATTACTCCAGGAGCATAGTCATTATGCTCATGGAAGAGATAATTTGACTTAAAATATTCTTCCAGATTATACAAAGCCTGAGATCGCAATAGCCGGGAAATTGAGCCATGTTACGTGTCTACATCATCCATTAGTGATTCCGTCGGTTCAGGCAATCAAGTTGAGGTCATTTTCGTGAGGTAGCACAATTTTCTGGACTATTCTTCTAATTACTTATACCACCGGTGGTCACAAAACAAAAGTGTCCGTGTGACTAAGTGTCCTACCACCCATTTAGCCATTTGTTAGCCATTGAGTGTTATACGCATAATTTGTTTCAGCACTGTAGATAATGGCCGCTCTACAAGGTCACGGTTTGTCCGTACATGTTGACATGGTAGCTGGGGAGACCTTTCAGGGGGGACACTGAGTTTCTTACCGGGACCTCGAATATACGATGTCTTCTAGAAACACCCACAGCCAAAATAATCAGGCGTGAAGGACAGTCATCAACCAGTATTGCCTGACAGATTGTTACCGAAAAATATATATTTATACTTTATTTCCAAGACAGTTTTTTAAAAATATTAACCACTTCTGTTAAAGCTAATAGGCTTTATAACCTCTGGTTGACTGCGAATGTGCATGTCAGATTCGCGGGGGAGATAGGGAGTCCAAAATTCATGAAACACACGAGGCTGCTGTAATTCAATAAACTTAGCTGCTGCATGGATTCATTTGATTTTTTCCTGGATTTACGACATTAGTCATTCCAATCGAAGCAAATTATTTTGTGCCGTGTATAAGGCAATGTCACAAACGGTACGAAGCCCAAACAGCAAAGAAACTCCATTCAAGGCATTTTGTGGTACCGGCCGCTAGCCAGAGTTCATCGCATTGAATCTACAGCACACCTTTTTTAGTAGGGTTCTAAACCAAAACCAGAACCCCTTCTATAAGTTTGAGGAAGAATTTGTAAAATGTTTTTCCTATAGTTTGAAGGGTCTGAATCCAATTTTTGGTCCAACTCTGGAAATGTGGGGAACAATTGTACAATAAAGGGGTAAACTTAGCACAGTGGTAAGTTTGAAATTCAGTCAAATTGTGTTTAAATTGTACACCAATGTATTTGCCTCATTATAAGGATTAAAAAAGGTATAGTTTGTATAGGTTCCGACCTTTAGTTACACGGCTACAGCCCTCATAAGGTTCAAGGTCATTCTGGGGCAAAAAAAATCAGATTTTGTTGAAACCGGTGTAAAATTATTGCCCTGATCATACTGAAGCAGAAAATTAGTTTCAATTCTTTGGGCAACAGCTCTGTATACAATTTGAGGTCCAGTTTTGGTGACCCCAATAGACCATGTAGAACCTCGTTACATTTTTGCCAGTAATTACGAAACCAAATGCCAAACATTGTAAAATAAGGCAAGACGAACAATTTGACACCAGTTTCAACAAAATCGTAGCACTGGGTAACGTTTACACCCAGGATGACCTTGAACCTTAATAGGGCTCTATACCTTTTTAATCCTTATAAAGAGACAAATACATTGGTTTACATTTAAACACAATTTGACCTGATTTCAATTTTACCCCTGTACTAATTTTACCCCCTTATTCCCCACATGTCCCAGAGGTTGGACCCAAAAATTCGGATTCAGCACCCTTCAAACTATAGAAAAACATTTTCAAACCTTCCCCAAACTTCTAGAATGGGATTCTGATTTATAACCCTACTAATACCTTTATTTTCCGAAGACAGTTTTAACCAAAATTAACACTTTCTTGTTCAAGCCTAATCGGCATTATAACCCCCGCTTGACTGCGCATGTGCATGTCAGATTCGCAGGGGCGATAGGGAGTCCAAAACTCATGGAAAAATGACGACGATGTTGCTGTAGTCTAAAGATATATGTTAAGCTCCAGGTTTGAAAGATCTTACAAGGCAGCAAGTGCGCATCTTAAACTTTTTAAGCATTTTAAGAAAACAGTGTTGCCAGAAATGGTTGCCTTAATACTCAAAGACATACCTAATTTACACTTATGAAAAATGCATGGTAACTTTGAAAAAAAACATGTTTTGAATTATGTGTCCGGAGTATGTGATATGCGTCTTCGAATACGTCTGGCAAAAGATATGGTCATTACGACTGCTTTGTGAATCTTTTAAACAGTTACCTAGCTGTAACACTCACCTCGTTTCATATCATCCACATCCATCCAAACAGGATGTTTTTTGGCTCAAGAATGGTCTACCACAAGGTAGTGTGCTAGCACCTCTCCTGTTCAACATCTATATCAACGACCAACCTAGGTGTGCAGGAACCTGTCGTTTTATTTATGCAGACGATCTTGGAATTAGTGCACAAGATGCCGACTTCACAGTTGTTGAAGAGAGACCTCCAAAGCTTTGGAGAACTCACTCCTTATTAATATGAAACCATACCTACATGCAATCCATCTAAGACACAGCTGCGTGGGTGCTTTCATCTACGCAAACCGTGAAGCCAACTTCAGCTTAAAGTTCCTGTTCTGAACACCCCTTGAGCAACTGTTATACCCTGTCCTACCTAGGAGTTACCTTGGACCCGCACTCTCTCTTATAAGACCCACATGAAAAGATGAAGATAGAGGTTATTTTTACGCAATAACATCTTGAACAATCTCACTGGCACCAGATGGGGTGCTCGCCCACGGACGTGCCTGTGCTACTCCTCGTGCATAGTATCTTGCCCCCTGTATGGGAAAGATGAACCCATGGCAAGAAGTTTGATTCTGCGTTAAATGCCTCCTGCCGGCTTATCACAGGATGCCTCCGTCCAACACCAACGGAAAACTTACATAGAGTATGTTCACGCAATAACATCTTGAACAATCTCACTGGCACAAGATGGGGTGCTCGCCCACGTACTTGCCCTGTGCTACTCATGTGCATAGTATGCTTGCCCTGTATGGGAAAGATGAACCCATGGCAAGAAGTTTGATTGTGCGTTAAATGCCTCCTGCCGGCTTATCACAGGATGCCTCCGTCCAACACCAACGGAAAACTTACATCCTAGCAGGAATTGATCCACCAGACATTCGTCGTAGCGTAGCGAGCATGCAAGAGCATAGCTGCCAAGTATCTGGTGTGAAGCACCCTATGTATGGACAAATACCTGCTGCCAACTGCCGTAAAGCAAGAGAGAGAGAGAGTTTCTTAAGCAAAGTCCAACCTCTTGAAACAGTCTCTAAGGAGCTGAAGCTTAAGAGCGTCGCCTTTTGTGGAAAGAAAGACTTGCCATCAACCGAGAAACATCTATTGAATCTGGTGAGCATCTCCCACCTGGAGCTGACTCCTCATGGGCTGAATGACGATGCTTCAACAGATTGAGAACCAGAATTGGCCGATCTAAGGTTTCCTTGCAGAAGTGGGGCTACCTGGAAGCAGATCAGGACACTACATGTGGCTGTGGAACACATCTCTTGGTCTGCCCACTGATGGAGCAACAATGCACAAACAAGGACCTTGCGGAATTCAGTGAAGCAGCCAGACGTTGTACCCATCTCTGGGTGGATCATATTTGAGAACCACAGTGTTTGGACGCGATAAGAAGAATCATCCATATAGTATGATAAAATTATAAATTAAAGTACGAGATACAAGTTTTTGACCATAACATACTCATACCTTCCATTTTTATTTTGTAACTTGGTGAAATTATGGGGCTAAACAGGGGCGGATCCAGGATTTGAAAAACGTCAAAATTAACGGGGGGCTGAAGGCTGAAACTTGTCCAAAATGGGCTGATTTTGCAAGATTTTGCAGAATTACCGGGAGGCGCGCGCCCCCTCCCTAGATCCGCGCCTGCTAAATAGGTCTAAAAGTCTCAGAAAGCCTTCTTTAATTCAGCTGCCTCCTTTTAATTAATGGTATTAATTGACCCTTAAAACTTTGGGTATAGATAGACCACATGAATCCTTGGCTTCTACAAGTGTCAGAGACTTAATTTGGTGACATTTGAATTCAAGATGGCTGCCACAACCAAATGACACAACCTAAATGGTCCAATACTGTTATAAATATCTTTTGAGCCGACTGGTCAACCAAGACCAAGCCAGTGGCTCAAACTCTCTCCAATAGCGCCCCCAATCATCGGGTTGAAAAAGATCTAGCGATTTGCAGATTGAAAGCTCCCCAAAGGTGAGCAAAATTTTAGTTGTGTGTACAAAAATAATTAATATATCATGTTATAAATATTCTTATTGGATTCCTTGACCTCATAAACATGGGCATAGGCACCGGAATCATGCCTCTACAAAATGGCCGCCATGGCCAAATACTGCAACTAACTGATCCAATATTGTCTATTGCCAACAATGTTTCAAATGGATTCCTTGATCCTGAAAACATAGAAAAAGACAACAGAACATAGAAAAGGACAACAGAATTACGCCTCTTAAAGGCTCAGAAACGGAGATATGAGTAAAAATGACAGTTTGGCAGCCATTTTGAAATTATAAATGGCTGCCACGGCCAAATACCGAAACCATCTGATCCA